>OMPJ01024063.1:8707-21166 GCA_900312935.1 Carapus acus
CTCTTTGAATAGATGTAACTGTGACTCTAATTTCATCCGTCGATCAACTAAGCGGTGGTCTTCGATTGTCGATACACGAGATCTACACTTTTAGAACATACAGCGGGCTTCCATAGACATAAGAACACAGCTAGCTAGCGTTAGCCATGCTAACAACAGACGTATACAATGGCTAAAACGAATGCTAACTCAGCCTACCTGTTGGGAGGTATATCGGTGGAATAAAGCTCGACCTCGGTGTCTGCGAGAAGCACCGCTTTCATCCCCCTGGTACACAGCAGACTGTCACAGAAGATGCAGTTGACCTGTGTCACGCACCTGTTTTTAAAATGAGCGTTGGACGTAGACATGGCCCCGCAACTGGTTTTGTTCAAAATACACAGCCGATCCAGCAGAGCAACGAGGCTCGCCCACGATTATAATCCAACTCTTTCCTATGCGCTCAATCCGGGCGTTAATAGACTTTTAAGAATCAGTTCTCTGTCGCGATGGCTCGCAGAGAAAACGTCCTTGTGCGAAAGAAGCCTCCTGCCTAGCCGAGTGCGGGGGGTGGCTAATGCGCTGTGTAACCAGATGCACAGATGCTGATGTGCTCGACACAGACGGCAAAATGTCCTACTCAACGGCGTAAAGGAAAACAACACACATGTTATTGACGCCTTTGTCCCAAACCGCTACGTTTGGTGCGGAAAAATGCAGTGACCGGTTTACTATGGTGCTGTCAGCTTTGTTTACAACTTCCTGATATTCAAAGATGCTTCCTGAAACTAGCTTTAAAAGACCCGATGATTGACTCTGATTGGATGACTTTCACAATCAGTGATCCTATTGGATACTTTCACTACAAACTCTATATTTCATTCGCTAAAAATCTTGAAAAGGCCCCGCCTTAAAAATAATTTTCGAATTCGATTTGCTCCTTTAAGTGTCAATTATCTGATTTAACCAATTGTGAGGTTGATTGGATTATATTGAAACGTCAAACAGTTGAAGAGACGAAAGTGTCGATGTGAAAAGTAATATTTACAGATTGTAATTTTTAACAATACAATTCTAAATACTCACTGTACTTATGTAAGACAAAAAAACGTCAGAAGTCTTTAATTTGAGGTCCTTTCAATTTCTCCCCTGTGCTCCTCTGTGGGAACTAATTTGTCGTTTGCTTTAGAGAGACAGGTGCGGTTTTATTTAAATTGAGTAAACCAGATTTTGAACTGTGCATTTTGAGTCAATAATGTCTTTTTTTAACAGTATCCGTATTTTTGTCGCTCGGGCGTTTATAATTTCTTGTGGTAGCTTTTTTAGGGATGTATTTTTACGTGATTGGTTCATTTAGCCATTGATCCCGGATATTCAATGTGTGTGTGTGTGCGTGTGTGTGTGTGTGTGTGTGTGTGTGTGTGTGTGCGTGTGCGCGCATTTGTTGACATGAGAATTCCATGAAGTACCAATGCATTCATGTTATGACAAATGAAACAATTGTGGTTTTATCAGATTATCCACTCATTTCATTGTTTGTTTATTGTTTGGATGGACTTTTAAGTTTGTACTAAGATGTTACAATCTCAGACACTTTACTACTGATTTTGTGTTTCTCTGAGCAAAAAAGTCAAGAGTAAATATGTATTACTTGAGACTACTTTTGCTCTGTGGACATTATTACCCTACTTCAGGTCGCACCAGCAGTCAAAGGAATGACATACGTCTGCAAGGTCTGTTAGGTATGGTGAAGTATGTGTGTTTACTAGACCTAATGACATCACAAGTACGAGTCCTGAGCAGTAACACTGTGATGCTGAAGGTGACCTCACTAATTGGCAGGTTGGGATGTAAACAACACAGTTTCAGTCTGAAATTCAGTCTTAGAAATACTGCATCAGATCATGAACACAACAGGAATGACCCACATTCCCATGTACAGAAGGCACAACACCACATATGCCTCAACAACTACTACCTCTACCTCTACTTCTACCTCTACTTGAAGTGCTACTACCACCACCACCACTACTACTACTACTACTACTACTACTACTACTACTACTACTACTAATAATAATAATAATAATAATAATAATAATAATGATAACGATCAAACACAAATCTGCTGGGGAAATTGAAGAAATCCACCACATTGTGAACAAGCAAACAGATTCTGTCATAAGTCAAAGGAGTTGATGCCAATCACTTAATTCTGAATTGACAAACACAGTGTACTAGTGATTTCTGACAGCGTTTAACTACTCATGTCGATAACTCACATTGTTTTGAGTAAACACCGCTATCTTCATGTATAAGTTCGGATGGAGAGGTACAAAAATTGATTTACCTCAAGTCAGGGATTGTGTTCAGATCGCTTACCCACAGTGTTTGAAGTTTGACGTGATGCACAGCGCCCTCTAGCGGCAAGGGTCATTTCCGATAGCATCCGTATACCATAAGATTAAATGTAACGCACTCTGCAACAAGTTTGCGAGCTTTATGGCTCCAGTTTTCCCACCGAATGACTCCCATGTCTGTCCTGCGCAGTGGGCCCGAGCAGTCAGTCCCTCCTGTCCCCCGGACCGTTCCTCCCCTGCCTGTCCCTCCTCTCCCTCACTTCTCCAAGAGGAGGAGGGAATAAGGCGAAGCTCGGCGTGGACAGGCAGCTCTACTGACACACACTCCGCTCCGGGCCTAACTTTTCCTTCATGTTTTTGTTGTTTCCCTCCCCCGACTGCCCTCGCGCTTGTTTAACGATGGAATGAATCTCATTTCTTCTGAAGTTGTTTGCACCATAACCGGTTTGGAGGCGGAGGCGGGAAGGCGCGGCGGCCGGGAGCACACATACACACACACACATGCACACACTCACACACTCTCACATACACAGCCACAGCAGCAGCAGCGCCAAACTCACAATGCGCCCCGAGTGAGCAGGAGCACCGAGACAATACGGGTCCGCTGGCACGCTGAGGAGCTGCTACCTCCCTCCTGGCGCCTTTGTGGCTTCTTTCTCGGGGGAAAGATCTCGTCCAGACCGCTTCCCGCGTCCACGGCGGCCGATTTAGCCATTAATTGAACCGAAATTGACTCGGCTTTACGAGGCTCACAAGGGGGGTCTGATCTCCAAACTCAGCCATGACGTCTCCGGCTAAATTCCGAAAGGACAAGGAGATTGTGGCCGAATATGAAACTCAAGTCAAAGGTAAGAACTTTTTATTCTTCGCCATGTTCTCGAAACTATAGTCACATAGGTGCACGCCGCCTTAAACCAGCGCCATGTCGCCATATGTTGTATTTATCTCCACTTGAGTGGCTGCACATGATTTTTCGTAGCGGCTCCCATCGCCCGAGCAGGCGGGAGAACGTTACGCTTTGCACGGCTTCATGTTTCGCTAAATGAGTGTTTAGTTTGTGGTCATTCGTGTGCCTCGGGTCGATTTTTTAAAAAGTGCTGCAATGGATTGATTCGTGTGGCATCCAGCGTGCGGTCGGCCGCCCCTCAGTCCCACACAAAGATGGCCATCAAAGACACCGAAATGTCCAAAAATGTGTCATGGCGCAGATGTAGCGAAGAATATCGCCTTGAAATTTAAGCCTAGTGGGTATGAGATGTGTATCTGTGTGTGTATCTGTGTGTGCGGCCGTTGTGTAGACACCCACGGTGTTGGGGTTTCGACAGGGAACAAGGCAGGGCGTTTTCTCTCTTTCTCTTGTACGTGTGTGTTAGTGTGCGTGTGCATGTGTGTGTGTGCGTTGTTGGTGTGTTGTGCTGTGCGAATGCTTCTTGTGCGCGCACATTTCTTTAATCTGCGTATCGCTAATGGATCGATCGGCTCATGCCGGCGGCTGATCCGCTGTGATCGCTCTTCATTGGTGCCTCTAGAGCGAGCAGATGATCAAGGACGAGCGTGCAGCAGGGGTGTGTGTGAGTGTGTGAGTGAGTGTGTGTGTGTGAGAGAGAAAGACATGCACACAAGCAGAGCAAACCCGAGGTTTGTGCTGCGAAAGGGCCGATTCGTTATATTAACCGTATCCTGGCTGGTGTGTGAGTGTGTGTGTGTCTGTCAGCAGGCACACGGTGTTCAGCATGGCACCGACTGTCACGTTGACAAAGAGGTTTATCAGTGCATCTCAAGGTGCTGGCAGTGGAAGAGAGAGAGAGTGTGTGTGTGTGTGTGTTTGAGAGAGAAAGAGCATGAAAGGACAGATTTGACATTTTGCAGTGAGACAGGTGACATGATATTGTCTTCCTAACGAGCTGCAGTTTCCACTTCCAATGAAATGTTAGATCCCCACTCAGGATAAGAGAAGATAGGTCACCCTGTTGACATTGTTGTCCTCCCGCCTCCAGTCACCCGCCATTATGTTTGAAAGCAGCAAATCGGGAAGAATCGATCCGTCAACCAGCGTTACCATGACAAAGTCCTCCTCTGTACACCCCTCGCAGTAAAATCATCTTTTCAGCATCACTTGAAATTATCGATCGAGGCAGACGCGGTGACTGCATGACGTTCTTCCTCTTGTTGACTTGAAGTGACACTGGTGTCAAACTTGGAAAACTTGAGTTTGCCCTGGGCAGCCTGTGTGAAGACTTTGTCTCCCCCGATTCATTATCTGGACCATCTGGCGTGTTTGTCAGTCACTGCGCTTAATGTTTGTCCATCGACCTGCTGCATCGATTCCCCTCCTGTCAGATACTTCACTGCTGCCGCTGCCGCTGTGATCAGGTAAACCTGTGCATCGTCACAACCAGTTTGTGTGTGTGTGTGGGTGGGTGTTAGCATTTATGTGTGTGTTTTACCTACCTACAAGTATTTGCGCAGACATTCCCAACAATCAGTTGACCCTGGGAAATGCAGATGGTCTGTTATTACTCCGTACCACTGCTGTTTGGCGTGCACTAATTGTGGGTGCTCGGTCTGAACACAGGATCGCATCATGTCTCTTCGTCTGTGTGTGTGTGTCTGTCTCAAATGTGTCTGTCAAATCTTCAGTCTGTCCTGTCTGAAGTACTACTCAGTGTCTTGTTGTCTTCCCCTTGTTGGCACTTGTCAACGATTAGGTCAGCAGCCATGTGAGGACACTGGCTCCGACTTTGTGTGTGTGTGAGTGCGTGTGCGTGCAGCCATTCACTGCTGAGGCGGAGCACCTGTCACTGATGAAGCTAGCACGCTATGCAACAGCTAATCGACCGCAGTGTAAATATTCGCTTAAGCATTGATCAGATTAGGTGTTGAAGTTCTGTCAGCTGAGGTGTGAATTTATACAGAGCATCAGTGAATACTACTACTGACTACTACTACTACGAATACTACTGCTGATCTGATCAGAGACCATTGGTCTACTTTCTGTATCTGGGTGTAACACGATCATGGCCAATTAGGGGATGTTAAGGTGATGAACTGAAAACCATTAGTTAGCTATGAATTCCTGCCTGCTCGCTCTGACACAGAGATGAATGGAGGAGTAGTCGTCCTCATTTCTGCGTCTACAAATTCCACACGTACGGCATTCAGACAATCTAATACAGGGGTTTTGGCTGATGCAAGGAATGTTCCTGCAGCCTAGGAAAAGTGTGTGCATGTGTGTGTGTGTCAAGGAGAGAGATAGACATGGAGAAGCCTAGAGAGTGTGTGTTAAGTAATGTTCCAGTCCAGATGAATTGGGTCAGACACAGTGCTGCAGTGGAGTGAAGGACTCAACTTGTTACCCAGTTTCCATACTTGAACGATCCGGACAGTCTAGAGCTGAATTCAACCCAATTGAGAGCTGTTAGACGGCGTATTTATCAGAGATGTCCGATGATATCGGCCCACTGATATTATCAGCCCGATATTAGCATAAAAATGTAATATCGGTATCGGATTTTTTTTGCTTTAAAACCGATAAAATAAAAACTGATAAAAATACAATACACTGCGTTACACCGAAATAGTGCCCATGCGCTCCTGAAGCGTTTACCGGCGCACATATCGGTATCGGCTGTTATCGGTATCGGTAAATTGAGAGTTGGACAATAGCGGCATATCGGATATCGGCAAAAAAGCCAATATCGGACATCCCTAGTATTTATCAATCATTTCATTAAGTTGTTTGGTTACTAATCTTCCACACATGTACTCAGAAAGCTCTGATTGGGGAATACTAACAAGTTATTGGCTGATAGACGCATTGAGGAAGAGTGTGTTTTGGGAGAATGCACAACCGCACCCTCCTACATTTACACACTCCCATTATACTGCTAGTCCACCATTAAAGTCTCAGTTGACGGCTGCTGCGTCAGGGTTAGCCTGTCTCAACCAAACGCCAAATGTCTGACTCGAGGACGGATGTCTCACAGTGTGACAGCTCCTCGGGCTGGGTCGACAACTAATAGAAATGCGACACGAAAGTCGTGCAGATCAAAACGACACCGGGACAAAAGATTGTTGCGCTCAGGTCGCGCAGAGTGACGTGCACCATACTTACGTGATTGCTAAAATAGCACAGTGTGGCTCAAGATGAGAGAGGGAGTCGCCTGCCGTGTTTGTTTCCAAGGTGCGTGCTTGCAAGTGCATCTGGCAAATCATGATGATTTGGGATAAATGGCAGCTTTCACCGCCGCACAATGGCAGAGGTGGCGACACAACCGAGAGGTTCGTCTGCATGTGTGTGTGTGCGGCGTTCCCCTCCCGCACACGCTACACCATAATTGAGTCGGCCTGCGTCTGAATCACCTGAATGGCAGCGAGGACCGGAGGGCTGGGGGGTGACGGGTCGTCATTTACGGAGAGCCGCCGGTTTCTCGCGTGTACACCACTGCGCCAAAAGAGATGCGGGGACGGAGAGATGAGAGCAGGAGGCAGAGGGAAGATTTATGATTTGTTATTCCAACTCCGGCCCCTTCCAGTGAAGCCACTTTTCCGATCGACGGTCGCCATCCATCTTATGCGTGTGTGCGATTGGTGTGTGTGCGTGTTGAAACAGCTCCTCGTCAATTAGGCCTCGACTCCTATTGACTGAATAATGAAGCGACCAACCTCCAGTCAATCAGACTGAAATGTGTGTGTGTATGTGTGTGTGTATGTGTGTACAATGCCAGGACAGGTTTGCCTGGATTCGTGTGCTTACTGGAAAAATGCTGACGTTACTCTGGATAATCAGTCAGGAAGGATGTTTTTGTAAACTCGTGCTGGAACACTTGCCTCACCGAGGGCTTCCTGTTTGCCCCCCCCCAGCCTGCCGCCGAGGCGAAGGACTCAACCGGACTTTGCCTCCCACAGAACACACACAGTGTGTGTGGATGAGTAAAAAGCCGGGGCCTCTCAGATCAGCTGGCAAAGAGACACCCCCGTATTCCCATCGGGCCGGTCGCGATGGAACACGATGTTCCGCGCCGTGCCTGAGCTGCGTCAGCACCAGGTGCGGCGTGGACGAAGACGTCGTCATCGATCTGCGAACCGCCATCGATTGGTTCGCGCCTCCACATCCGCGGTGACAGTTTGCAGCACCTGGACGGCGTGATGCACTGCACTGCTATGAATAAATCTAAAAACACCGCAAGTGCTGAGTTGGCTTCCACGCCCAGACATAAACCGAGAGAACGTTTGAATGTGTGTGTGCGTGTTACTTCTGATTTGGATTCTACTCTCCACCCAGACGCTGCTCTTCCCTCTCGAGGTGCAGGAGGGGAGTGGAGGGGAGATAAAAGGAGGAATGTCTGCTATGATAACCATAGGTTTCAGCAATTTGATATCCAGGAGAACCAGTATATGTCTAGCTCCGCACCTCGGCCAATCAGTTCCTCTGGATCCTTCGCCTGTCGCTGACACTGATGAGGCCGCCGCCAGAGAGTCTTGGACAGCAGGCGCTGAGGTCAGAGTTCAGCGGCTTGGTTGCTGCTGCATATTGGCTGGCAGATGTTCAGGACCGTCCGATTGGTCAACGGATGTCACGTCTCACCTGGTTGGCTGGTTAGGGAAGAAAAAAAAACAAAAAAACCTACTGTCACCAAGCTCTCATTGTTGAGGAATTTCGGGTTTGGCTCATCTCAGGTGCTTTCCGCTGGTTTGAGATGCAACTCGTGTCTGCGTGTGTGTTTGTGTCTGCGTGTGCATGTGTTTTGACGGATGCTTGGCAATATGGGCTCAATTTTAGTTTGTATAATTCACTCTGCATTTGCATACACGCACACACAGACACACACAAATAAAGATGTGGTCTGATGTTACCCGCTGCAGTTCTTTTTTGCATATCGACTCATGCAGCTGGTTTCTGTGAAATCCAACAATGGTGGTGAGGTGGTGGGATTGCTGTTGACCCACGTGTGTGTGTGTGTGTGTGTGAGTCTGTGTGTGTGTGTGACTATACCAGCCTGCCTGCCTGTGGGTGTCAGTGACAGAGAAAGTGAGTGAGACCTGAGCCTGTGTTTGATAGGCCTGGATCCTTTTATCTGTCACACACACACACACACGCATGCTCAGCAGAGTAACCAGTGAGTGTTAAAGAATGTATTAAGCAGATCTCTTCTCTTCTCTTTCCTTTTCTTTTCCCTTCCTCCGCCTGTTTTTCTTTCTTTTTCTTGTGGCTGTACAAGATGAACAATCCAGCCATTGTCAGAAATCCCCCTCTCTCTTTCTTTCTTTCTTTCTCTCTCTCTCGCCCTCTCCCCCGTCCCCCTGACCCTGTCTTTTCTGTCTCCCCACCGCCTCCACTCGTCCCCTCTCGTTAAACATTTGTGTGTCACAGTAAAGGGGGCACATTTGTTTGAGACACACCTCCGCAGGCCCTTAAGACCAATAATCGCCACCTTATGATTTCAACATGTTGGGGCCGTCTGCGCGCGTGTGTGTGTCTGTGTTTGCGAACAGTGTGGGCAGTGACTCACGTCCAGCTGAGAGTTTTAAAGGAGGATGTCTGCGTACGTGTTTGTGAGAATGTCTTTAAGAACAGAGGGGTCTATATAAAGGCAGGCAAGGCCGAGACAAAGCGCACCCATATCCTGTAAAACAATCAATAGCAGAGCAGACGGCCGGGCTGCAAATAAATAGGAGGGAGAGAAGGAGAGAGAGGGAGAGAGAGAGCCAGAGAGAAAACACCGCGGCGGAGCGCTTGAATATTGCTCCCAGCAGGCGCCAGAGGAAACAGGTTGTGTTTAAACAGCCCTGGACGTGGCCAGGGAACGGCAGGAGAAAAGGCAGGAGTGTGACCAAGGAGGGGAAAAAGAGGGAGAGGGAGGATGGCATGGGGGGGAGCAAAGAAAAGAGAGGGGAGCGGATCCAGGAGGAATCCGGGAAAGTGTGAGAACACCGGAACGCCGGGACTGACGGCGATAATGTGGCAAAACACGCGGCACTGGATATATTTGCGATCGCATCCCCTCACATCCCCTCGCTCCCCGGCGTCTCTCTCTCTCTCTCTCTCACACCCTTTCTTCTTCCTCCACTTCATCGTCTCTCCCCTCCGACACCAACCATCCAACAGCGGCTTCACAGCACGTCGGTGGGGTTGGTTGCCAGGGTTACCGAATTTGTCCCCATTTTTTCTGGGGTTGTGAGGGGGAGCAGAGGGGAAAACACAAAACATTAATGCTAGAGATATTAGCATAAAAATGTAATATCGGTATCGGATTTTTTGGCTTTAAAACCGATAAAATAAAAACTATAGATGTCCGATGATATCGATCGGCCCGATATTAGCATAAAAATGTATTATCGGTATCGGATTTTTGTGCTTTAAAACCGATAATATAAAAACCGATAAAGATAAAATAATGCGTGCGTTACACCGAAATAGTGCCCATGCGCTCCTGAAGCGTTTACCGGCGCACATATCGATATCGGCTGGTATCGGTATCGGTAAATTGAGAGTTGGACAATATCGGCTGGTATCGGTATCGGTAAATTGAGAGTTGGACAATATCGGCTGGTATCGGTATCGGTAAATTGAGAGTTGGACAATATCGGCATATCGGATATCGGCAAAAAAGCCAATATCGGACATCCCGATATTGGCTGGCAATTAATGCCAGGATTAGCTTCCCCTGTTGGATAATCAGTTTGCTACACATAAACAGAAAATCATTGTCGTTTGTAGAACAAAAAACGAAGAGGAGTGTTTTGCAATCCCAATTCGAATCAGTGTCTTAGTGGCATCTCTGTGGCGAGATAAGGAAGATTTGGCGTTTTGAGATAGAATTTAGGTGAAAACCTGACCTGTGGTCGAGCTAGACGTGCGCGATTAACACACACTAGCGCGCTATTCCAGTTCACACCTCCGCTAATGCCATTTTAATGAAGCTATTCATCACCTCCTCTAAGCTGAGTCCGCATCACTGACACACACACACCTCCTCTAAGCTGCCTCCCCTCTCCGTCGCTCCTTTTCCGATTCCATAGGAATGCGTGTGATGAGTGGGGACACGGTGTTCTTCTTCCCCCCGGTTGCTATGTGGATGCGATGCTTCTATTTTAGTTGCTCCAGTCGTCAAAGTTCCGCTGGGTGGTGGGGGGGAGATGGCGTCTGTTTTACCTAGCGCGTGTCACGGTGTGTGTGTGTGTGTGTGTGTGTGTGTCAGGTGTTGGGGCGTGGGAGGCGAGGGAGATTTTATCAATGTGCTGACTCGTCAGTTGTTCTTCATTTATGTAGAGGTTATTGAGAATGCTGTGCAAGTGTTTGGTGCAGCTGCCAATCACACGCTCACACACATACAAGGACATGCAATGATTCCGCACATATTTGGGTTGATGGTCGACAGCCATTGGATGAAGGATGAAGTCTAAGAATGAGAATGGTTGTGATGCCCACCAAAAAATCCAAACTGAGCGAGAGAAGTCAAAGCAGCAGCATCCCTAGTCTGCTATCCTGTGTGTGTGTCTCATCACAGCCCTCATTACCTGCAGTGGGCCCCTCAACTCGCACTCAAACCAGATGTACCTGACAACACACACACACACGTGCATGCGGGCATTCCGCGCACACATCCGCACACACACTCGCACACTCAAAGGTAAGACCTCTGCCAGTGCGGGTAGCCTGCGTCGCGATGGCGTCACCTCGCGTCTGATCATCCTCCTTGCTGATTTGTGAAGATCAAAAGGGTTTCTACACAAATGAGGAGACAGAGCTACACACACACACACCTCACACACTCGCTGGACTCATGCATTAAACACACGCGGCACGCATAAAATCTTAATTAGAAAAGTCCTCCAGTCGGTGTTGACAGGTGTGATGTGTAAGGGTTCATGCCTGCATACCTGGTGAATGCTGCGTGTGTGTGTTTGTGTTTGTTTTTGGTCTGACATGTCCTAAACCTGTCCTGAGAATGTGTCCCTCCAGCAGAAAACGTTGTTGGAGGCAACAGCGAAGAAGACATGATATTTATCTGAGACCGCTGCTGGCTGCCGTCTCTCTCTCTCTGTCTCTCTCTCTCTCTCTCTCTGTCTCTCTCTGTCTGCTGTCAAGTGCTCCTGCGTGTTTAAGCGTGTCCAGCGGCCTATAAAACGTGCCATTCACGAACTTGTCGTGGACAGACTCTACAGGTCGATGTGGTTTTGAGTATTTCGGCCCCTTTGAACGGCGGCATAATATTGATCCAGTATTAAGTTGCTCAGGCAGGCACAGAAACTCCTCGACGGTAACTGCACGTCAACTGTCTCGCCACGCACATGCTAGGGGGTTCACAGGTGGTCGGGGTCTGTGCTTTACACTCGACACACACACGTTTTGGCTGTAGGTCAGTAGGAGAGGGTGTCAGCTGAGGCTGAGAGACATCACATGATGTGACACGGGCTCCGGAATGCAAAGATGTGGGCGTGCTTGGCACAAACGGATCGTGGGTGTGGGCGGGCGGGGCGGAAATGTTGCATATGTGATGTTAAATAAAACAGCGAAAGCAGGTAGAGTGAGTGTAGTTATAATCCCTTCCAGGAATTCAGACTCTGGCCTTGTTCCTGTAGTGGGACAGTTTGAAACTGTAACACTTTGGCGATTTCATTTAGTGAAATGGAGAGCGACTGCTTGAAAGTAAGAGCTACAGTCCCACTCGTCGACAGGGAAAGTTTCTGGGGTTTTCAGTGGAGATATGCATCCGCAAAACAGATCCACTGATTCCTAGGTGCAGCGCTTCTGGTAGACTGAGCCACGCCCACCCAATTTCGCCGACAAGTAGTGGCAGGAAAGTGCTTTCACTTCAACCTGGCTTGGACCTGCTCAGGTATGAGAGCGTTGACCCTGAACGTACCTGGAGAAGAAGATCTGCAAAAAGCTCCAAGATTTCATCCTTGCGTCCCAAATTTCAAAAACGGGAACATAAACAGGCCACCTCAACTCTGTTAGAAGTATTTTGGTTATGAGCGAAGTCCAAGCTAGTCAGCTGTGACCATGTCGCTCATTCCGTCTCCACCGTCGTTGTCTTTATTGAGTCCTGAAAGTAAATTCTGTTTTTGGAATGTCGGTGCACGATCGAGCATGAGGACCATGTGCCAGTCCTTG
>OMPJ01024093.1:5792-23233 GCA_900312935.1 Carapus acus
TGTCAAAAATTTTTTTTTTTTTTTTTTTTTTTTTTTTTTGGTGGAAAATCTGATGCCGTCCAAATTCACTTGAGAACCTGTTTCTTAAATCAGGTGCTGTGATTTAATAGGTCTTTACACATGCACACCAGTGTTTCATTTATTGCTAAAACCTTACAGTTAAATAAAAGAGTCTTGAATCTTTTCCTTGCGGCCATACCCTCAGACAGAAAAGCCATCACCTCAGCCAAGGCTCCAAATTATCAACATGATTGTGTGACATGGTAGTAACAGTGACAGATGACAGGCTTTTAATCAATCTAAGCTTGAAGATACCGTATTGCTTGTCAATTATCTCTTCATGTTTGTCCTGAAAGACAAGAGGCCAAATTTTCAGAGGGTCATATTACGCTGGACATACCTATTGTGACATGACAGTTGTCATAACACTGATATCAAGTGTGGGAGGGTGAGGGGGGCGGGGGTTACAGTCGCATGATTGCCACTCTTGACAGATCACTGTCCAGCACTCATGAAAGCCTTGAGTAACATGAAGTGGGCTCGAGGGTGGAAGTGGGGTTCAATGGCCTACATGGCCTTCCCCTCTCCATCTTTCACCCGCTCCAAAGGACGCTGGGAAATACAGTGTATCACCAAGAAGATGTACATAGTTGTAAAGATTTTGTTCAGAAAAAGTTGTGCTCCTCTCAGTTTGAAGTTTATGAAGCTCAGTACAAGTCATCAAAATCTTAAAGTGTAAATGTGCGTTACAGACTCACCTTGCTTGTATTGCGTTCACAGAGAAGATATAACAGACAACTATACATACAGAGTAAACTCGTAGTCCCAAGGTGCATTGCATTGTCAGCGCAGGCGCAGAGGGAGAGAATGCCCAGGCAACGGTAGGAAATTGACTGCTGGGAGGCCCGCAGTTTTTTCCTCAATAGGCATGAAGTCTTCACCTTCCTAGGTTTAAACTCGTATTTGCTGGGTGTGAACGCCGTTCCTCTTGTTCTCGATGATCGCTGGTGAGACCACAGGAGTAGCAGGACTTCAAATCACGGTTCTATCTGTGTCGGAACGGCGCGAGAGAAATAACAATCACCAATTATTATTATTTTTCGGCAGCTAAAATGCCGCGGGACAACAAAACTCCCCTGATCCAGAGGATCGCCCGGCAAGCTCTTATAGCATTTAAAGACCTGAATTCTGGGGCGAAGGGTGAAAACATCTTCGAAAATAACAGCGGACTGATCGGATTAGTGACCACATTGAGGGCAGCCGACGTGAAAGTCGCTCCCCGGAAAATCCAAGTGGGCAGTGTGGCCACGGGCCCCCCGGTCACCTACATGCACATCTGCGAGACCGAGGTGTTCAGCATGGGAGTATTTCTGCTGAGAGGCGGCGCCTCCATCCCACTGCACGATCACCCGGGGATGAACGGGATGCTCAAGGTTTTTCCACACGTTTTCGCTCACACACAACACAATAAATGCAGTCAGTAGTAGTGTGTGATATTTGTGCGAAGAGGGGATGGAAAGAGAGGGAGTGAGTACGTGCGCTCGGTCGCAGAGGGCTCTGCCGGGGTTGCAGAGTGGATGCAAATATCGAGCGTGTGTGGGCGTCCCAGTAACATTTGTGGTCAGTTTTCGTAAACTACACTATGAATATGTGAACAGTAGCATTGTAACATACAATGATGGAGTGTTGAAATCAGATTTTGCAAGTGAAATATTGAAATCAATGTATTCTGTGTTACTAACATGACTGCAAGCATGTGGACCTGGCTAATCATAGCTCCCTCAGGGCACATTTGCTGACCTCCTTTAAGGATAAGGGGGAGTGGCCCATAAAATGACCAAAAAGATTGATTGGGATTTTATTGAAATATGAGCAAAGTCTTTCCAAACAATTGGACAGTTCTTGAAACTCATCAATAGTTTGTTGAACTGCTATTTGCATTACATGAAACAAATGTCACATCCTAATACTGTACAACTCATCATAGGCCATCTACTTCAACTATTCTCCATCAATTCCAGTGTAACAACAATATAAATGTTGAGACCCGTTTATCAGATTTAATTTGATATTAGAGAATTGTAATGCTAATTTAGGGGTTGTTTCAGTAGAGTGTTATTTAACTGTTAAGGATGATTGTGGTCGGTAACCACAATAATAAACGGAGGAGCAAAGGGGCAATACCTGAGCTGCTTTTGCTAGTCTCCTTTGACAAATGGACAGTGTTTTTGCACAAGAATTGCACATTTATAGCAATTTTTTATTCTTAGAGAGTCATATTTGACTCCTTTAATTTTACTGGGTCTCAACTAGGGCTGGGCAAAAGATCGATTTAATCGATTTATCGAATTTGGAGCAAAAAACGATTTTTATTTTGCAAATTCGAGTTTTTCGATATTTTTCGCGTTCCGTTTCTTGTGGGTTTCCGTAGCTCAATGTGAGCCCGCCCCCTCTCACGCGCAACACAATTACAAACAACATGGCAGCGGCAGCATGTAAACAATAGCTACTTCCAAAGAAAGACACAACTAATTCAATCGTTTGGAACTGGTTCGGTTTTGATGCATCAGACGAACAACGGACGAAGCCTCGCTGACAACTAATCCAGTTCCAGCACCTGAAGAATAAACATTCCGGAGAATGGGAGAAGTGTAACCAGCTACGAAACGAAGACGGCAGCGCTAGTATACCGGTTAAAAAGCAAATGACACTTCCTGAGAATTTTACAAACTGTGTGCCTTATGATAAGAATGGAGCGCGTTGGAAAGCGATTACAGAGGCCATTACGTCTCATATTGCCACAGACATGTTGCCAGTTTATTCAGTTGAAAAGCGAGGTTTTAATCACTTGTTGAAAGTTTTAGATGCAAGGTACGTTGTACCCAGTCGCAAGTATTTCGCCACCGTAGCGCTGCCTCATCTGTACACTGCCACTCGGCAAAAGATCGCGCTGAGCTGGAGGAGGTGGCGTTTACTCTGCCACCACGGACATGTGGTCCAGCCAGACGATGCAGCTGTATATGAGTCTGACAGTCCATTATATCAAGCTTGAAATTGCTGAATGACAGAGCCTCATTTACTTCTTATTTTGGATTGTTTATATGCGTTTTTACTCTGATGACAACCACAGCAATAAAGTTGGACTTTGACAATATGTCAGATGTCTGCAGTTGTCTTTAAGTGCATTGAAAAAAGAAAATCGAATCTAAAATACAATTTTTCTCCAAAGAATCTGAGAATCTGGCCAAATCGCCCAGCCCTAGTCTCAACCCTCTTCCTTTCAACAGACTAGAGTAAACTTAGTTGTCCACTTCATCTGTGCAGGTATGGGTGATCATCCAAACCTTGGTGTGAACTGAATAAGCAAGCTGTTGAGTTCAAACAGAAACCCCAACAAAGCATAAATGTTACTAATTTAGTTCACTGTTTCCAGTTTTTAGGTCTGTCGTGATCAAGCAAGCCTCGGTCCTAGCCAAGTAATGAGCCAGTTCTCCTCTTCCTCAAGTTATTTTTTGGTTCCTGGTCAGTGTACATCTTACATAAACTTCCTGTCGCAACTGGCAGCCTAACTTTAAAGTACTTTGCTATCAATGCTCAATTTCTGCAAACCTGATTTTGCTCATTTTGGAACATCTCTCACCAGTGTAGCATCAGTGTGGTGAATACTATATGTATTAATTTATGCACACTGTTTGTGTGTGTGCGCGCGTGTGTGCGTTCAAGCATGCATGTGTGCATGGAGAGGGAGAATTTGGTCAATTTCAAAGAATGTGAAAGTTAATCAAAATTTTCAACCACAAAGCAGGACCTCTAGATGGACCCCCGTGCTCTGCTATTTTTACCAGATTAACTGGTAAATGATCTACTATACACTATGCATTCTATCTATCCATCTATCTGATAATAATAATGTACCCTTTATTAATCCCTGGAGGGAAATTCGTTGTTTTCACAACATGTAATTTTTATGTAACATGGCACTTTATCTCACATGGAAGTATGCACACCATGGAGGTTCCCAGAGAGTGAAGGGGCTGCCTCTTTCTGAAGCGCCCCTGAGCTGGGTTTAGGGCAGAGGTACAGGGCATCTCTGCAGGTAGGCATATCGGCATTAGGGGTCTTGCCAAAGGACCCTTACTGGATGTTTGGCCGGACCGGGGTTTGAACCCCTGTCGCCTGTGTCACAGTCATCGGTCTTAACCACTGTACTATCCATCTATCTTATTTGCTGCAATTGGACTTAATTTTCTCTCTTTTCTCCTGATGATATTTTCTAGTTGTATTGTATTTTCTCTCTATGAAATAGAACCAACCTTTTGATAACCTCTCAAAAGGTTTCTTCCTTGTCCTCTGTCAAGGTTTACAGGGGAATTTTCATTTCTTTTAAGAGTTCAAGGGAACAACCTGTTGTCAGTTTTTGAGACCCTTAAAAATTGCATGCAATGAGATGTTTGATCTCACTGAAATAATTCTGTGATTCAACTGACTAATGTTGTTGTATGATGCAGCACCAGTATGAATCTCACATTTGATAAGGAAGAAAGACATTTTTTTCATCTCCTATGTGAGAAATCACAAAGTGGCACTGTTCTGTTGTATTTAAACACATTCGTGAAATGATGCATATGTGCAAAGTACAATTACTTTCACAGTAACCATGACCATGCAATAGGGGAGGGATTACAGGTCCCAAGGGATGCGCGCAGATCTTGCTGCCAGAGCGAGTTTGTGTTAGGTGCCTTGATCAGGGGCACCTTGGCAATGCTCAGTAGTTGAAATGGAATCCCTCTCTTCTGTGCCATGGCAAAAAGTTCATTTTGAAATGACACACGAATGGGCCTCCAGTCTAAATTCATGATTATAGATTTACTCTTTAATTTCTGAGGAATAGGCTGCCGCAGAGAGAGGCCTGAGGAACAGTAACGGGTTCGATGTCTTGCTCAAAGACACTTCAACACTGCTCTCTTAGGAGCCTGCAATTGAATAGCTGACTTTGCATTGCTAGGGGGCAGTGACTCTCCCTATGGAAGCTCCTACCTGGCACAATTTTCAATCAGTTAGACATAGACATTCCCTGATAGCCCTGCACTGATATGTCCTATTTCAAGTTCCCTAATGGGACATTTATAGAATACTATGTTTCTTGTCAGACAAGTGTTTTGTAGATTAATATACTTTGGATGAATTGCTTGGATTCATAGTTTGAGTTTTTAAATGAACCGTGTCTCCCTGAAGCCGATGTTGGCAAAATGGTGAGTAATTAACTTATTTTCCCCAAGTTTCAATTCAACACTTCAATTGCTGGATTTTTAACCAGCATCAAACAATTTTTAGATTTACAGCAGTTGACCATGTGATTGTAATTATCAGCCAATGTTTATACAGGTGGCAGCACGGAACCATATTTAGGACACCGATAAACAGCAGCATTTATCAAACTGTCCAACAATTTCTCAGACTGCAAACATGAACATATTTGGACATAATGAACATCATTCAAAAGAAATGGCTTTTGATATATCAACCCAGAGAAAGAGGTCGTGTCAGCAGTACTCATAAGGGTTGCGCGTGCATGCACATGCTTGCACATGTCTGTGTTATGCTGTTTGGTATTTGGAAACTAACTGAAGAGTTCACATCCTGACAATTTTGTCTTTGTGAAGGTTCTCTATGGAAAGGTGAGCCTGCATTGCTTTGACAAGTTGGATGACAACCTCAGTGCAAGTACCCCAGTGCCACTTTTTCAGCCTCCCATGGATCCAGTTCAGACGAGCTCCTTGCGTCGTGCAGTGCTCCGCTCTGTGGCAGAGTTCTCAGAGACCAATGGGCCCTGCCTACTAACGCCTGGGAGAGACAACCTCCATCAGATTGACGCTGTAGATGGTCCAGCCGCTTTCCTTGATATTCTGGCTCCACCATATGACCCGAACGATGGTCGTGACTGTCATTACTACAAAGTGCTGCACACACTTGGGGAGCAAGAGCCTGTTACCATGGGCAATGAGGACCAGCAGGAAGAGACAAAGGAGGTGTGGCTCCTCGAAATCCCTCAGCCGGTGGACTTCTGGTGTGGCGGGGAATCGTATCCAGGTCCAGCAGTGTCTATCTGAATAACCCTCTTTAGGGAGCGAGTGGCAGTCTGATGTATGATCGGATTCAGTGGTGACGTCCGTCTCTTTTTGTGTGTAAGAGTCACAGCAAATATGTAGAAATTTATCAATTGATCTAGCAAATCAGACCAGGGTTTCCCGGGACATTTACTGCCCAGGATGTCTAATGACACTTTATCATATCAAAACGTGACGCTGAATGTGTACCTGTTTATTATCGCATACTTCAGTGTATGCTTGTTAACAGTGCCACAGTCACGGTGCATACTCATATATTCATCTAAAGTGCACCTGCATACACAGCTTTTGCTTTGCACTTAATCATTGCACAGTCATGAGGAACTCGAGCACTGATGCATAACTTTGTGTTTTGTGATGTATTATACTGTAGTCTCAGACTGAAATGTGTACATCTGTCCTTCCATCACAACACATTTCGCAGACGGGTGATAACCTTCAATTCAAAGTTCTTTGAATTTTGCTGCCTTAACATGAACCACACATTTCTGTGTCTTCACTCGATCATTCCCTGTGTGAAGAAAAGTACAATATTTACATTTGAGATAATTTTGTTCTCCCTTCATAGGTGTCACAATAAAAAGTACATTTTACAATGTTGCTGCATAACTGAAAAATTTTATGGCACAGATTTTTGATTTATGACTAGGTTGCCCAAACCATCGAAAGCAGTTGAGGCTTATTTTGACACAGATTTGTAAGAGTTGGAGACTTTTTGCTGTAAGTTTGTTTATTTTGATTGTTGATGTCTTCAAACCCTGTTGTACAAGGTAACAGGGATAAAATTGAATTGTGAAACCCAGTTGAGTTGAATAATAAATGATCACAGTATGTCCAATTCCATATGGTTGAGTTAAATCATCAGTTGGAAAAGAAAATGTGGCTCACAGGTGTTGCAAAGTATCATGATGATTGTTTTCATTTTCAAATACATTAGTTAGTATGATTTGTCATTTCTTGTTTGATATATGGCTATACTGCTGAATCAACTTTATTGTTGAAATACTGTCAGCATTTTAAGGAGAATCAATAAATTCAGCGCTCTCTGATGAGTATATCTTCTTATTAGCATTATTGATCATTTCAAAAATTCTAATAAGGAGTTCGAAATTCTGAAATATGACTGTGCAATCACACAATAATGCTTAGGATTTGTCCAAAGAAATATCAGTTATGAGCGTGTTGAGTTTGGAAATTAGTGCACTGTAATTTGAAAATACATTCATTAACTGCTTTGAAATGAAAATATGAAAATATTTGTTCAACTTTGTTCTAAATTACACCTTAAAGTACTGATTTACTTTTATGAAGACTGAAGGAAACAATTAACTTATTAACATCCCCAATTATCCCCACATCATGTTGAATCACCAAATCATGTTGCATTTGCACTAACCAATGACTACATGACATTTTGAAAGAAATTATCATTTTGCCAGTACGAAAACATGTTTTTTTCAACTCTTGCTAAAAGCACAAGCAAACATGAACTCTTGCATAGCACATTTTTCCTGATCACCAGCCTCTGGAATACCATATCTTTAACTCTCTCTGAACAAATTGCTTTCGGACCCTAGATGAGGCTTTCTTGCATGCTCCACGATGACTTAAATGCCTAGTGCACTGCCAAGCTGGTAGTTAGCATTGATGCTGATGCTGTTTTGCTGCCATCAATTGCACCTCAAATGAGGGTAGCACTTGTCTTTCAATTATGGAAAAAGAAGTGTTCCTGTCCAAATATAATATTTGTGTGTGCTGAGCATGTTAATGAACTGTGACCTCACACCAGGTTAGTTCACACTGTAATGAGTGATTGGAAAGTAGTGGAGATCGGGGCTTGTTGTCACACTTTTTACGCTCTCGTGTGTTTCTTGGAATAAATACATCAGATTACAAAAATATGTGTACCAGATGAAAGACCAATGTCTCAAGTACATATTTTGTATTCATGTCATTTTGTCATTTTCATGTCTCATGTCAGTGCGAAGTTATTGGCAGTCTAATAGGGAGTGTGCTCTTTTACTTACCCCATCATGGGGTAAGATGTCACACTGGACTTTGCAACAAATACGATAAGGACAAAACAGTTGTTCTGGTTCTGATTTTACTTCAAAATGAACACTGAAGTCAGGCATTGAAAATGATGTGTATCGCATTTGAAAAAGTCATTGAATATGGCCATTGGACAATTTTTTACTTAAAGTATGCAAAAAGCCGCAAGTCCACAGGAACTGCTGTTATCTTCAACTCTCAGCCCTGAATGTCTATTTGTTTTTCTTAAGATAAAACATTGAGCTGAACTAAGAAAAAGTATCGTTTTATGATGAAACTCAAAGCAGCCCAGAAATGTGGTCAAAGTTTCAAACAACAACTTGAGGATCCATTTATATAGGCTACACTCAAACAAAACCAGACTAACAAATTTCCTTGCTAGTCAGACTTTTCATTTGTATCACAGTGCTATCACACATAGGCTCATTTGCCAGGGGTACACTGTTCATGGGCCTACCCTTTGCACATTTTGCTCTGCATCCATAATTTTCCTGGACGGCTCTTTCCGAATGGCTCAACCCACACCCGGCAAAGGGACTCATCTCCTTCTGAGGAGGAGTTATCTTCAGTTTTTCTTTTAGCACATGCCCTTTGTTTCTTCCCTGCGTTTTGTTTCTTTTGAGTTTTCGACTTGGTTGCCTTGCTTTTTTTTAAGCCTTTCTTTGTCTTTGCCAGCTTTTCAGATTCCAGTTCCTCCTTAATGGATGTGTCAGTCAGAATAGTGTTTTTTCAGTTTTTCTCATGTAATTCCTGACCATGTCTTCTGTCTTTGCCCTCTCCCTTTAATCACTGTTATTTTCTGTAAAAATAACATTGAAATGTACTGTGCTAATCAGCACACTTTGTTTTAAAGCAAATCCTATTCCGCACATGTCCTTCTGAGGTAAGTTGTGACAGGTGACAACTTACCCCAAGATGACTGAGACAGGTTGCCCCAAAGTACACTATCTGCTAAAAATAGCACTATATCTTAAAGTTATCTTACACCAAAACAGTGACTGAGATAAATCAGGATGCCTTAATCTCTCCTCTCTCAAGTTCGCATAAATCATTGTGAAGATTTTTATCTGAGAGAAGGTTATTTTGGAATACATAAGGTTGAATTTTTTGCTTTGGAATGTTCCAAATGGTTATACGATACTCACCTAAACTCACCAGGTGCTACTCTCTTCTCAGTCAGTGCATGACATCAGACGATGTAAAGGAAAAACAACTAGTATTCCACTTTTCAGTTGCCTCCTCTCTCAAGATAATTGCAATGTAACAACTTACCCATGTGACAACAAGCCACTGTCTCCCATACCTGCTTTCACGGTCTATTTGAATTATTATTTTCATTTTCAGATCTACTGCATCTTAAGTTTATTGTTCAAGAAATAACAATTTTGCTCAAATGACACTTTCTATCCTCTCTGTGCTCCATGCTGGCTTTTTTTTTTATAACATGCCCTGTGGTGACTGAAGTTCCCTGTGAGCGGCCAGATGCCTGTGGGCAGTGGGTTGGTGACCCTTGATCTTTAGCATTAAGGTAAGATAAACAGCAGCTCACACCCACTGTAAATACCTGTGTCAAAAGCAAAAAAATAATGTTACAGCAATAGATTAGTCAAGGATTTAAAGAACAAGATAAAATGGACTGACCCTAACAATAGCGCAAGGTGATGCTAGATACAATTTTTGTTTTAAACCATAATGGCCTCTTGGATCAAATGAGTTGGGTGATTCTTAATCTATGTAGATTACAGTCAGGCAACGAGTTGTCCATATATGAGCAGGGTATGATAAACAAGCAGATGTCCACAACGCTATTTTTTTTCCCTGAATTGGTTGTCCCGGATATGAGAAACATTGTCACCGCGATCCACACTGCAGATTTTGATATTCACGTGGTCTATTTGTTGGCCAAACCAAACCAGCTAGTGAGGAGGCTGTGGACCACAGATTGGATCAGGGGTGGGCAAACTACAGCCCATTGGCCTCATCAGGCCTGATGGTCTTTTTGATACGGCCTGCCAAAGATTGGTACGGAGTGAACCATTTTGACTGCATTGAAAACAAACAACAAAAACTTCAACAACAAATCTAACAACAGACTTTGATGTACAGGCAAAGATGGTTGAAAAACGAAACTGGTCCTTTTAAAAGGTAAATGATGTGATGCCGTAATGCTTTTTTTCCAGTTTCTATTAAATATGTCTGCACCTTGTGCTGATGCAGCCACTCTGTCAAAATGTAAGTCAGTGTGGCCCCTGAGCCGAGATGCTTGCCCATCCCTGGATTGGATGATTGTAGTGTACAATGTAACCCTGTGGCTGTCACAGGACGTACAGCCTCTACTGGACCTTCTGAGAAGGTGTTTCACAGTAACAATAGAAGTTGCAACAGCATAGTAGCTACCTATCCAGTAGTTGAGGATAGGGATGGGGTGACTATGCAAGGGCATCACCTGTCCCGGGGTTGCTGTGTTGCATGTGGGTCTGACTGCACCAGTGGATAGATTGATCCACCTCAAACTTACATGGTTTCTCGGAGGACCTGGTCTGTTGTTTGTGTCCAAAAGTTTAGCAGCATGGAGAGGACACACTTCGAACTAAACAGACATCAGATCTTCAAGGATCAGTCAATCAGTACAGTGCAAAAAAACTCCCAAAGCAACATGATTGCCATCAGTCGCACAACGTTAGTGTTTGCTTTTATGTTTCGTTTTGTACAGCTTTCCAGAGAGCGTGGTAGTTCTTCTTTTCATTTTCCATGAATGATTGATGTGGTGATACAAATCTGCAAGAAAAGATCGAAAGTGAAAGATGGCACAGGGGCCATTGTTAAGCATTGTCGGATATCCACATTCTTGTGATTTGTTAGGATTAGGGTTAGGGTGTTTGAATGTTTTTCATTGTTAAATTTGCTTGAATGGATGTAAGTTCATTCCATTAACCTGGAATGGTGTGTCAATGAGTCCAGATTGTAAAGTGAGTCAGCATTGGGGTAGAAAGGAAACACTAAAACAAAAATATGTGGTCTGTGTATTTTCTCACGAAAAACATTTCAATACTGTGCAAGAGGCTCCATGATTACTGTCCTCACTTTGCTCACAATGGTTTCTTGTCTGAAGTGCGATCCATCAATCATGGAGCATGATGTTATGCCACTCTGCTGTAGAACGATTGCTGTAGTCAGTGGTATAGCTGACACTTCCCAGCGGCAACCACAAAAATCTCACAGTAACCACAGTCTGATCGCTTGCCACAGCAATTCCCATTCTGTCCGAAGAAAAAGCTTGTGCATGGATGGACACACACACACACACACACACACACACACTTTTTTTTTATTCTGGTCTTTCCATACAGTTTTGCTCCCGTGCTATCAGGGTCATCTTGGCATCAGTTTGGGAGATTTCTGTGATTATTTTGAAACAGTGGGAAACATCTGACCTATATTCCTACAAAATTAAGTCTGTTCTCAAATACATCTTTATTGGTAAGACCTAAGTTGATTGATGTCTGAAGGTGTTGGTTTGCTTAAATGCTACCCAGCTCACACAACACATATTGATTTTACAATGCTTGCACAATGATAACATTGATGACGTCCACAGAAATAAACCCACAAAAAATTTCAAGGTGGAACAGTTACTTCAGATACCAATGCTGGCTCAGCTTAGCCTCTACAATTGAATTTGTCTGCCTGAAACTGTAACTGTTCTCGTGATGAATAATTGCTTATGTTTGATGATTGTGTCAAATCAAAGAATAATATTGTCGTCCAATGTTTTCAGTCGTGATGAGTTAAGTGTTTATTTTAATGGTCAAATCAGACATGAAATCTCGCTTTTTTTCAGACAGTTTTGATCTCCTCCCCCGAAAGAACTACTATAGGGACAAGCACGTAAATTAAATTCTATTTTTCATATCAACAGATTTGTATTAGGCAGTTGTCGTTTGGTCATTTTCAAGTATTAGGAATAAAACAAGCAGTGAAAGTGACTTCACTGACTATTTCTGGCTCCGCCGTCTCCGTTCTGTTTATATCCTAAATAGTAAGTTGAAACGGAATGTCTCTATCCATCTGATCGGTCTTGAAGTTTTGTGTGACAAAATTTGTCAAAATGAATAAAAGACCAAGTGAGTCAGACAGCAAAGTTGGATTTACCCACTTCATTTTCCAAGCAGTCAGTACGGCTGCAGCTTTTTCCGCCATCCTCACATTCGAATAAGAGCGGCAGAATCACTTACTGCGCTTTATGGACCACACAAATGAACCAAAATATGCATCTTTAGCATCGGCATGAATTTAATAAGTGTCAAAACACATCACATGAGAAAAATCCAAAACGTTATGTCAATAGCATTTTACACAGTTTTCACACATCAACCACAACTTGAGTTACATGGCACGAAAATGCGTACAAAAATATAATATGTGTAAACTTTACATATTAAACCACAAATGTACATTTTGAGCGTCCTTGAATCGGTCAGTGCACTTAAAGACAGAGCAAGGCATCGCAAGGGTAATATTAACATCCACAAACATGTTAGAATTTACTCTTTTTCTGTTCAATAACTTACAACACATTTTATTCTTTTTCAAAACGTTATTCTCTTCCAAACGTATTGCGGTTATTTCATATTTAGACCTTGTGTGCGTGTCTCACGCTTGTTGGTCAGAACAACGTCGTTTTTTATCTTCACAATCGCACGCCTTCATTGTCACAAAAAGGATGCAATGTGTTCGTTTCTATATAAAGAGGGATGTGTAGAGAGAGTGCATTCATGTCTCCCCCCTGCAATGCAAGGCCACAAATGCTAGGAGTGCGCATATTTGCGCTTCACGACAAATTCTGAAGTGTGTGCTGTTATTTTAGTCCAGACAACATGACAAAAATAACTTAATAGTTATTTTGTTTTTGAATGTTCGTGTGTGCCACTCTCTGACGAGGATGAGACTTTTCCCGTCACAACTACGAGCAAATCCCATTAGCTGCACCAATGCCACTGGATGGTCGCTCCAGACCAGAGCTACTCGACGACGACGATGAAGACACAGTGGAGGACTTCCTCTCTTTCTGCCTCAGGTGAATTTTAGTGTGTCTCTTCCTCTCGTCGCTCCTGGCGAATTTGCGGCCACAGAAATCGCAAGCGAATGGCTTCTCTCCGGTGTGCGTCCGGATGTGAGTTGTCAGGTGGTCGCTGCGGCTGAAGTTGCGCATGCAGATCCGACACTGGAACGGCTTGTGTCCGGTGTGGATGCGGATGTGTCTGGTCAACTCATCGGAGCGGGAGAACCTTCGGTCACATCCCTCTGCCGGGCAGGGGTACGGCCGCTCGTGAATGGGCGTCTTGCTGGGTCTGTTCGGGTACTTTCTGGGCCGCAGGATGGGCCTCAGCGGCAGGTTTTGTGGGCTGTAGGCAGTTGGGAGCCTTGGCGGTCCACCATCGCTGCCACCACTACCAGGACCACCAAGTGTAAAATTTCTGATAGTGTTCAATGGGGTCAACGGCGGGGGGACACGGAATGAATCAAGAGAACATGGGCCGAATGGTTTTCTGTCTTGGATTCCTCCTGTCTGTATGTCTCTCTGGCAGGCAGGTTGGAAGAAGCCGGCGTAATCGGGAATGATAGGAAAAATCCCCGGTGCATCGGCGGAGCCCGGTGGTTTCGGCGACGAGTATGAGGGCGGAGGGTAAGAGGCAACTGGACAGGTGGAGGTGGACAAAAACGCCGAGGCGTCTTGGTAGACCTCCGCGCAGCCCGAGGACGAGTATGGAGGCGGAGGCGAGTAGAGGTGGTGGGGATGGTCCATCTCTCCCTGAATGTGAGTCGCCACGGTGCAACTCAGATTTCCGCCAGAGAAGTGATTAGGAGATGCCGCTGAGGCAGGGGAGGAGGAGGCCGAAGAGGAGGGAGGGGGAGGCAATGGCTGTGCCATGCCGAAGATGCCCGCCGAGACGATGTTTATCACCCCCTCGGGACTCCAGTTGCCGGGATACTGGGAGTCGATCGAGAATTTCCCCATGTAGGTGAAAGTCTGGTTACGGTGGGATGGAGGCTGCGAGAACCCGCTGGCGTAGGGGAGGTCCAGGGAGCGTTTTTCTGCGTTCATGTCGGTGCTCATCAAGCCATCTGCGAGATAGATAGCAAACACTTTCAGGGATTAAAAACAAAAACAAACAAAATATATAAAGAGGCAGAAAGAAGGGTATAGGTCGGAAGATGAAAAGAAGAAGAAGAAGAAGAAGAAGAAGAAACAACCCCTGAACCAACCGGTTCGCCGAATCAACCCGTGAACTCATCAAGTAAGCCTGGGCGACCGCGCTCGATGACGCAAAATGTATCTCGTTAATTACTAGTTCTCTGTGGCTGAATTCGGTGGTGTTGTCTACTTAATTGACAATTCTGCATAGCACATGGAGACACTTTACCTGCAGTCACGTTGAGCTGGTCGTAGTGTCCTCCCAGCTCTGTATTGGGGAAAATCGCCACAGAGGTCGGCAAGCTGGTGGCGATGTCATCCACAGAGTAAACACCGTCCACGGGATGAACGAACCCCGCGATATTGACGGGGACTTTCTCCAAAGTTTTCGCCGTCATTGCTGAAATTAATTACCGGCTCTCTTTATTCTTCTTGTTTGCCTGTCTCTCTACGCCAAGCGGCCGAATCGAAGCGTGGAAAGGCTCACCATAGCATGTCCACGACTCACTCACTGATTTACTGTTTACAGAAACTTGGCCCCGAACTGCTGCGAATATAAGAGGAAATCTTTTGAATGCGCCGCCTGCGTCATTGCCCATATAAGGAGAGGGAGGAGACGAGAGGGGAGAGGGAAGAGACGCTACCGATGCTGCTTGGCTGAGAGACTACGTGACGACAACAAATGGAATCATTAACAGAAGGAGAATCCATTTCTTCGGTGGAAAGGAAGCAGACCCATTTCTACGCAGAGATGTAACTGAGTAGAGCTGAAAGCAGATTGTTTGTTCTGGAGCGAATGTACAAGTCCTTGTCAGTGAAGAATGCGTCTTGATGTCCTGACTCTTTAGCACACGTGCCCCCCATGTTTATCCTGTCCCACACGTCGACAGGAAAACTCCGGTTGATAGCTTCAAACCAAAAAAGGTTTAATCCGGTATGCATATAACGTACCCCGGGCCTCCTTATTTGGTCGCGATTCCGGAATTCGACTCCCAAAGGTGCGAGTTACACCGAGCGCGAGGGCGGGAGATTCAGTGTCTAACCACAGTCAACTGCGTCTGGTCGGAAACCTTTGTCAGCGTGACTACACTGTGGTGCGTGTAGGAAAGGATGCATCTTAGATTAGTTCAAGAGAAGTTATTTATAGCCTCAAATTAGTATTTAGCGAGACGAGTCATTTTCGCGAACTAAGGTAACCCAGCATTAGATGAAAACTCGAACTCTTTCACGGATACTTCTGAATTATTGTCCGCAGAGAGGTCGGCGCATCCTGTGGAAGTGCGCCATACTCACACAAAACTTACACAAACGCGCGCCCCGAGGTTTTGTGACGTTTTGTGTTATTAAGTCCCACCGTGGTTGGAGAGACCTGACCGACAGAAAATAACAAATATCAATGAGATGAAGACGGTCAAATTTTCCACACGAGATGTATGTTTTGTAATGTCATTGTTGTTTTGTAATCTAAATATATCTTACACGAATCCTACGGTTTGTCACATTTTCACCCAAGCAGTTAATGTGGCGTCCTCATTCAAAAACGAAACAAACCCGTACAAACACACACACACTGAGAGAGAGAGAGAGAGAGAGAGAGAGAGCAGTAGCCTCTCCGTTTTTGTATTTATTTTCTTTTGAGGTTTTTTTGTGTGTTTTTGTTGGAGAATGAAATTTTATATATGTTTATTTCATACAAGTTCATCTGTTTGAGTTTCAGATATATGATATAATTATTTCACTTTCTTAGCCACTGTCATGTAAAGGCTCAGGACAATGTACAATGCACAGTTACTCACATGATCTAATTGTCTGAGAATGACATGTATTCATGTGCATAGTTTTATTGTGCGATGACTTACTGTAATTTTTGAGACCTAATTGACATTTTTGTTTTACTTAAGTGTTGCACTTTTGACCTCAACAACACCTTCATCAAGGTGTTCAAAAAGGGGCAATTTAGTCATTCTGTTGTGCAGATTCGTGCCTTTACATCTAAAATCAGCTGTGACTAATGTCACATTTTATTGCTCTCTCGCTTGAGCAGCTCCACAGTGTCACGTTCACACACACCATGCACATTAATCAACACGCGACTCAATAAACACTGTCAATAGCAGCAACATTTATTTGACTCATGCCTTTGTTCTCTGTGTGTGTGCCTATGTGTCTCTGTCCTGATTGTAACAGCTAGATTCACTGTTAGTAAAGAATAAGTGGCAAACTCAGGATGGGGTGACGGTGTGCTACAGCAGGATGCTACACACACACACACGCACACACACACACGCACACACGCAAACACACACACATACACACACACACATCGACAAGGATTTGCTGATCGCCATGATATTGAATAAGCAGACACTATTACTAACAGTAAAGCAAAGTGCAATGCACATACTGTATGTACTCGTAGAGCCACCCATGGTACAGCCTGGGCTGAACTAAGTGAGTAGACTTGCTCTCCTCTAGGGTTAAAAAGGTTTTCCTGATTCTGATTCTAGAAATGAAGAATGGGGGAAAGACTGAATGTCCCTCTTAAACATGCTGGAAAAATGGGGATGATGTCCAACTTGGTAGACTAGAGGCAAGTGACTGTCAATCACGCTGTGCTTACAGTAAGACCAGTGCTTCGGTAACTGTACTTTCATTGTGGAGGTCAAACGATGTCTTGCACAGTGAAGCCATTTTGTGAGGTGAAGCTCTTTTGTCTGAAGTCGATACTTGCATCTTTACAGCAGCTTTGTTGCTTTCATGTCTTACTGCCTTGAGACATGAAAGCAGTGGAAACACTCTGATATGGTTCCAGAGCAGACTAGAGAGGACAGGAACTCTGTGTGGGACAGGGACAAGCCTGTCCCATACAGCAACATGACAGGCCTTAGTTCACTTCTTTCTTCAACAAGAGCCCTGTAGAACACTTTGTCATACTCCACAGTGCAATACTTTTTGTATGGACATCCAAAGAGGAATCTTACAACAGTAGTGCTGTATCTCATATAACATAAAAATGGTTTAACTTCAATAAAGTTTTTGATAAAAATGGTTTAATTTCAATTAAG
>OMPJ01024093.1:35231-60877 GCA_900312935.1 Carapus acus
ATTTACACCATTTTTAAGTCGCACAGTGTGCAGGAGGCTAAACAGACTGAGACGTAATTAGATGAAACATGTAATTACTGCATGGCCTGAGGTGTGAGCACCATTTGTTTAAATTGGGTTAATAACATCAGTCTGTCCTTACCTCCTTGTGTGTGCGTGTGTGTGTGTGTGTGTGTGTTGTGTGTGTCTGTCTGTGTGTGTGTGTGTGTGTGTGTGTGTGTGTGTGTGTGCGTGTGAGTGTGTGCGTGTGAGTGTGTGTGTGTGCGCGTGTGTACGTGTGTGTGCGCGTGTGTGTGGTGGAAGTCAGCATAAGGCGGGAAAGTACAGATGAGTAAAGATGGGGTGATGGCTCCAACGGCCAGGTGAAAAACACAATTGTTCAGTCTTGTTGTTCTGGATTTTAGAGTGCGGTATTGCTTTCCAGGGAGGAGTGGGGAGAACAGGGCATATCCGGGTGTGTGGGGTGAGAGCTTATGTTTCCGGCTCTCTTTTGGAGTCAGCCAGTGAAGATGTCTGTGAGGGTCAGAGGAGACCCTATGATCTTCTCCACCATCCTCGCTACACACTGCAGGTGCTCTTTATCCTTGGCAGTGCAGCTGGTGGTTCATACTGTGCAGCAGTAGGTCAGGATGGACTCAATGGACACACTGTAGAACTTGATTGGCAGGGGAGAGGAGAGGTGAGACTGTCTGCGCTTCCTCGGAAAGTTAAATCTCTGATGAACCTCCTTCAAATTGGCAGATGCATGCGTGGTCTAGGTCAGGTTGGCTGATATATGACTCCAATCTCCTCGAATGGAGGGGGTAAGGAGCACTGACGTAGATTTCCTGTAGTCCACAATGACGTAGATTTCCTGCAGTCCACAATCAGTTCTTTGGTCTTGGATGTATTGAGGTCCAGGATGTTCTGCAGGCACCAGTCACTGAAGTGCTTGACCTCCTCCCTGTAGGCTGACTCAACCATCCATCTATCCATTTTCCACTGCTTATCCTGGTCCGGGGTGCAGGGACAGCAATCTCAGGAGGGAAGCCCAGACTTCCCTCTCCCCAGACACCTCCTCCAGCTCCTCCACAAGGATCCCAAGGTGTTCCCTGGCCAACCGGGAGAAAGTCCCAGCATGTCCTGGGTCTTCCCCGGGGTCTCCTCTCAGTGGGACATGCCAGGAACACCTCCCTGGGAAGGCATCCTGGGGGCATCCGGAAAAGATGCCCGAGCTTTGAGCTGCCCCCGTGTGACAGAACTCTTGTAATCTTGTAGGGTGCATCCTGCCCCCCTGCGGAGGAAACTCATTTTGAGCGATTGTATACAAGATCTTGTCCTTCTATGACCCAAAGTTCATGACCACAGATGAGGGTAGAGACGTAAATCGACCAGTAAAAAGAGAGTTTTGCCTTCTGTCTCAGCTCCTTTTCACCACGACAGACCGGTACATCGACCGCATCACTGCCGCCGCTGCACAAATCTGTCAGTCAATCTCCCAATCTATTCTACCCTTACTCGTGAACAAGACCCAAAGATACTTAAACTTCTCCACTTGAGGCCGGATCTTACCTCCTACTCCTAGGATGCAAACCACATTTTTCCGGGCCTGAACTGTGGCCTCAGATTAGAGGCGCGGATTCTCATCTCAGACATCTCAAACTCAACTCCAAACTATCCCAGCGCATGCTGGAGGTCCTGGTCTGAGGATGCCAGCAGGACAACATCATCGACAAAAAGTAGCAATGAGATCCTGTGGTCCCCAAACCAGACTCCCTCCGGCCCCTGGCTGTGCCTAGAAATCCTGTCCATATGAACAATGAAAAGGACCGATGACTAAGGGTAGCCCTGCCGGAGGCCAACATGCACTGGGAACAGGTCAGCTTTACTGCCGGATATACAAACCAAACTCCTGGTCCAGTGGTACAGAGACCGCACAGCCTTTAGTATGGGGCCATGGACTCCATACTCCTGGAACAACCCCCACAGAGCACCACAAATTGACCCGGTCATATGCCTTCTCCAAATCCACAAAGCACATGCAGACTGGTTGCGGAGAGTCTAGAGCTAGTCCAGTGTTCCACATATGGGACGGAACCCTCACTGCTCCTCTTGGATCCGATGTTCGTCTATTGACCGAATTCTCCTTTCCAGCATGATGAACGAATGTCCTCAGCCCAAGTCTGAGTCCCAAGTCTCTGCTTACTCTGTGGAAGACATGCCAATGGTATTGAGGAGATCGTCCAAGTATTCCCGCAACCGCCTGACCATATCCTGGATCCGGGTTAAGTTCTTCCGCAGGTGGGAGTTGAAGATGTCTATGACGGAGGACTCTGCCAGACGTTCCCAGCAAACCCTCACAATATGTTTGGGCCTGCCAAGTCTGGCTGGCCTCCTCCCCCGCCAGCAGATCCAACTCACTACCACGTGGTGATCAGTTGTGCCCCTCTCTTCATTCAAGTGTCCTAGACATGCGGCCGGAGGTCAGATGATACGATAACAAAATCGATCAATGACCTACAGCTTAGAGTGTTCTGGTGCCAAGTGTTTATTATGGATAAACTGTAACAAGCACAGAAGTCCAATGACCAAACTGCGCTTGGGTTGACATCAGGGAGGCTGTTCCTCCCTACCACATCCCTCCAGGTACTACTGTCATTGCCCACTTGGGCGTGGAAGTCCCCCATTAAAACAAAGTCCCCAGATGGGTTGCAATCTTGTACCCCCCCCAAAGACCCTGGAGGACATACAGGAAGGCTACTCTGCACTTCTCTTGGTCCCATATGCCACACCTCTGCCGACTGGTCTCCACAATCCTTGACTACCTATCCCGGGACACGTAATCCAGTACTGCAGCTATATGACTATCAAGGTCTGTCCCTTCTGCGAAAATGCCCCAGTCTGTGACCTTAATGCAGTCTTGTAGGGCTGAGGTGGCTTCCTCAGTCCAAACTTTAACTTTGTTTGTAGTTGTCCAGTCATTGTTAAGATTGATAACTAGTCCATCGCTGAATGTTTTACCCGTTTCCTCCTTGATTCTGTCTTGTCTGTACATCAGGTAGCCTGGTAGTTGTATGCTAGCATCTGGGCAGCCGTGAGCCAACTCTCAGTATTGAGTAATGCACAGCGCTTTATAGTTTTTATGGCCACACATAGCCTCAATTTGTCCATTTCATTCCCGAGTGCCCTCGTGTTTGCGAGGAAAAGGCTCAAGATCGCTGGTCTAAGTGGATCCTGCTTTAGTCTGTGTAGTATGCCTCCTCTGGCACCACCCCACTTTCGTCTCCTTCACCTCCCAGGGATGGCGATCCTGGTGAACTTGTCATCTCCAGTGAGATGGTTAATAGTTGTTATAGTTTGCGTATTTGGTTTTAATGACCTGTTCCACATTCCTGCTGGCAATAGCAAAAACATGTATAAATGGACTACAAAGACTGCACTTTTGGGTGGAGCAACAGACTTTGTGTCTGAGCGCACCGCCATCTTCACTAGCAATACTTAAGTTCCGTTGGACATTCATCTCAAATATGCGCACATGTGCAGGAACATGAGAACAGACCAAGTGAGCTTGTGGTTAAATTGTTGATTATTAACTGTTGACAGTTGACTAATTCAGGCTTCTTTACCTGATACAGTGCAAGGGTATCATACTAACAAAGCAATCCATGCAATTGAGTATGTAATATTTGTAAGATGAATCAGTATGAAATACTTAGTATTTTAAACAAAAGCCATATTTCAAAAGTAGTCGTTACATTTATTTTCCATTGAATCACCCTGCTGCTTTTACATTTGGTTGCATCTGGCCCTGTGACGTGACCCTCGAAGACAATGAGTTTGACGCCCCTGGTTTCTGGGATGCCATTTGGCCTATGTTTTTTGTTTACAGCTGCTTTTGAGATGTGCTTCGTGTTGATTATTGTGTTAACGATATCAAATGAAGTTCTTTGGTTGTACTGCACCTTCCTGCATTTTGATCCTCCTTCCTCACCGTACAGACCTAGTTTGCACATGTTCTGTGCATCTTACATTCCCACTGCCTAACACATTAGCTAGGTTTTCTGAAGTGCACGTGGTTAGATATAATACAAAAAGAAAGCAATGATAAAATTGTCTGACGTCCTTTTCTTCCCAGGTGAGAAGGACTGAAGAGATTTTGTCTCGCACATACGTGCACACACAGACATACAGTAAATGTGCATGCACTAACAGAGATAGTCTGAGGTTAACAGGCTCACGAGTCCCAGTCTTTTGCTGAAGCATGCGGGCTAGAAATTCCTCCAATCCTCCATTTCACTCGTTTCACCAAGTGTTTCCTGGCTCGCAAACACAAGCCAATGCCGAGAGGAGGAAAATGGACACACACACTCAGACACAAGCAGACACAAGCAGAATGTCTGCAATAGGCACGCTGATGTCCCTTTTTCGTCTCATACAGACCTTTAAGGGTGATACATTTGACTCAGGTGTTCTAAACGAGAAATATATTGCAAAAGATAAGACCTTAATATTGAATACATTCTTACTGAAAAGCTAAGTACCTTCTCACTGATAAGCTAAATACAGTACATACATACATACATACACATATATACATATATGTACGTGTGTGTGTGTGTGTGTGTGTGTGTGTGTGTGAGTGTGCGTGCGTGTGTGTATATGTGTATATGTACAGTATATATATTTAGCTTGTGTGTGTATATATATAAATACATAAACACACTGATTTGTGTGTGTGTGTCTGTATGCACATATATGCATACACGCATCTTTATGCACATACAGTATATGCATACATATAAGCACACACACAGAGACAGAGAGAGACAGAGACACCAATCACCGCACATCCCCAGCACATTCATTCCGCTGAACATATCTGATATTCAGATGATATCTGGTGTTCAGTCAAGCGTCTTTACGGTCCAAAAAATCGCTTTGCAGGGTGTTCTTTGTCCCATATATCAGACTGTTCAGAACAGACAGTGAAAAAGGCTACATACAGATGTTTGGATTTAGGATCAGGATGTACTATTTTTCATTTTAAAAACCACAGCAACTCAGGTGCATTTGCTCAAACAGTGGGCATGCTGTGTAATTGTTGTTGAAAAAAGCAGAGAGTTTTAAGCATGCTAACCACGAGTTCCTCCTGCTTCTACAGCTAAGCCAAAGGCCTTTGCTGGCAGCAGCAGGTCCGATCTGTGTTCAGTTACAGGCTCAAATTTAACTGACAGTTAATACCTGCATGACAGATCTTTGGGGATGAATTCATCACAGAAGAATTAAAAGATGTGTTTTCCCCAGAATTCAGCTGTGTTGTCCGGCATAAAGTGGTGTTACTGCACAAATAAAGATGGTGATATGGTACTTTCAATCACTGTCTGTACTCTCAGTCATTTTGAAAAATACAGTACTGTACTCATAGAGTGAAGTTCTAAACGGCAACATTTAGCACACTGCATGTATTGTTTCCATTTTTCATATGTCAGATACCAGATGGATATCCAAATATCACAGAAAACACTGCCAACGTGACCTGTTCTACACAATTTTGGAAAGATTTGAGTAAATCACATGAATTAACAAATGGGTTGAGGGCAGCACTGATTATTAGCTGTAGAATAAATATGCCAAAACCAAAAACGTACCAGTGTGTGTGTGTGTGTGTGTGTGTGTGTGTGTGTGTGTGTGCGTGTTTGCGCGCACACATGTATTTGGCAGCAGTACAGACATCTGCTGTGAAGGTCAAGTTTCAGTCTGTATGGAACGAATCAATGGGCCAAGCAGTGGAGCACCTCCCCTCCCTGCCTCCAAAGGCCTGACTGGGACACTCACACCAATAACAATCCCACATTCCCTGTCTCACACGTGCGCATGCTCGCTTGCGCGCAAAAATGGACACGAAGTTATTATACATATAAAGGCCATCTTGCATGTGCATATCATTGTTCACAATAAGGTATTCCCTACATCTTTTGGGAATTGCATTACATAGCAATCAGCGTACTCTCACTCACTTGGCAGAGCACACGCACAGACTCACCACATATTAACACACGTGAAGAGAAGGAACCTTGCCCTACATTCTCAAGGAACAGTCTCATGTTACATCACTGGTTTTGATTGGTCTTTGTCAGAGCCAGGGAGAGTTCCTCGGAGACGATCATAAACAGCTCAGACATTCTGCAACACGAAACATCCGAAAGAGCTGTCATACCTTTTACTTGCAAATGATGCAAATGATACTAAAATTCTATGTATATGAGAAGGGGTTTGTAGGTTGGTTTTGTTTGAAGACACCAATACTACTATATAGGGGAAAGAGAGATGTCTTCTTTGCATGAAGCCATCGTGTCTTTTTATGGAAAAAATGCTTTTTTATTTTTGTCAGCAAATGCCACCTCACAACCTTATGTATATACAAAGGAAAGATAAAGCATCTCTGCTGAGCATTCAATTGGTGTTCTTAAATTGTTTCAGTTATGTATATACAATCCATGTATATACAATTGACTTTTTAATGTCTGTTTTGTCTAGTTTCACCTAAATGTAATGTACAAACGATTTACCCTTTCTGGCTTTATTGTTATAGTGCTACACGTTTATATAGTTTAAAAAAAAAGTTTTAAAAGTTTTGTTTGTAATCAAAAGCAAGTGCAAATTTTAAATCATGTGCCCTGTGTGTGGTACATTGTTGTGGTACTTAGTGTGTGGCCACAACCCATGCCGAGCAGCACAACACTGTGCCCTCATTATTTAGTTACATGTTAACTAGTGGTGGCATGTGTTGTTATGTAAAATAACAACTAAAACAAGAAATAATTCACAATGTGAACACTACTCTTGAACATAACTTGTTCATAATTTGGAGAGAATTTGTATTCAAATATAACTATGGGCATGGAGGGATTATGTGCTTATGGAATGTAAGCATCATCTTTGAACTTCACACACCACCATAACTACAGCTCCTCGCACACACATGCCATGCAAACTCATCGTCAATGTACTTATCGACAGTGGTCCAAAGATAGTCCAAAGAATAGCCTTAAACCTATGACTTCAAGGTTTCAACATATACAGTGTATAGCAGGCCTATTCAACTTGCGGCACATATGAATCTTCCAGTGGCCAACGAGAGATCCCCCAGCACCTCACAGGCGACACCTTAGGCGCCTGCACAAACCCTCCCTCCATCCTACACTTCACAGAGAGTTGCTCACTGGTCTGCGCGGACCCCACGGCTGACGGCTGATATTGAAGTTGAATAGCTTGGTGAATTTCCTGGCACTTTGGCCAGTTAGGAAAGTCCATGCCCATGTTTGTGGGCACATGTGTGCGTGCAAGTGCATGTGCCAAAGTGGTGACTTTATGTTGAATCAGTAAATCATGTTCAAATTGAAGGGTGTGGGACGAAAAAATGTGTAGGTGTGCAACAAAAAGGCCTTCTTTTGTTTCTGCAAACTAGTAATTGACTAATTTGGCTGGAAGCTAAAATTTTGAAATATTTGCTAACTGCTCATTCGCTAATTCACATTGAGGATGTTCCCCTCTCATACAATACATAAATGATGAGGTAAAGTTGAAGAGAAGTCAAAAGAGGTAGGCTAGGTAGCTAGGTACTTAATTAATCATTGATCTTGCAATCCCAGAAATTAAAGGCCCCAGTAGCACAGAGTAATGCAAGGAAGTCAACTAAACTGTAAACAGTATACAGTATACACTTAAGTACTTGAGTACACTACACAGTAAACGGTACACAATATGTAGTAAGAAGGGAAGTGGCTAGTTAATTATGCTAATAAGAAACAGCTATAAGCTATAGTTAATAAGAAACAGCAAATAAAATGAGCAAGGGAGAACAGACCCTTGAAAAGAGGCTCTGGAACCAATGTCAGTTTTTCCATCTCTTGAACACACAATCCTTTCTTAAAACAAAAATGTTGATCAGTAAGTAAACAATAATTTGAGTCAGATTGTGACATCAAATGACTTTTCAAAGAGGCTCAACTGGACAGCATCTAGCTCTCACCTACAAATAACAGGACGAACTGAAAATAAACTGTAGCTTCTGTAATGCTCCTCACTCCAATCACAAGACTCATTACTCTACAGGACGCCACTACAACAGCCACATCTCAAAATAATACAAACATTGATGCGTGCGAGTACAATGCTGTTGAGCTAAGAGTCACTCTCAGCTCGTTATGCTCCAAAGGTGTGTTACACCAGAGCTTTGTTTGATCCCTTTTATGCATCGCCTTCTTTCTATTGCTGTTGAGCATCTCCCTCTTCTTCTGCCTACCACTGAACATCTCAGTCAAAAGGGACCCACAAACAGTCAGTATGTGCACGCATGCACAATTACTGTAAGTGTGCACAATCCAGATGTGGCTTCTCTGTTGTCCCAAAGTGAGGCAAGACAGTGGACATGTAAAGTTAGTGGTCGAGGCAAGCTTAGCTTTTGCATCTATTTAACCTTTAGTTGTTGTTTTTTACAGTCACAGAACAAATATTCTAAACACAGTAAGACCGAAAGATAAAAATTGAATTCATTCCATGACCAAGCTCGTGAGTCAGTCTGCTCTTATCTCAAATGATTTTTTTTCATTTAAAATAAACTGAGTAATTTCAATCCATTTTGGTCTCATAAAATGCCCCAAGACCTTTCTAAATTGTGATTTTTTTTTAATCTGTCAATAGACAGGCATATTAGACCTGTGAATTATTACCACATTATTACCACAAAATTCACAACTTCTTTCTCACGCCGTGAACCCTGTCACTTACACACTGGTGTGTTTTATTTATAGATTTGTACTGGCAAACAGCCACCGGGGGGCAGTGAAGCAGGAAGCCCAGAAGTCCGACCAACCGAGGGGAGGACAAAGTTCAAGTGCCAAATAAGACACTAGTATTTTTGATTTTGAACTGTCAATATGCACATCATGCACACACCCTCATCATGGACAACAAAGGAAGAAATAAATACGATGCAGCTTTTAAGGGAAAGGTCACTGATCAGACCATCAATGAGGGAGACAGAGTAACAATTGATGCTGTATTTGGTGAGACGTTGGAGGCGGCAGCAGAGAGAGTTAGGTCTATGTAAAAAGATGACAAGAGCTTCAGAGGACATAAAAGCAGATGGCTCTTCAGTTGGTGCTGCATCTTACTTCTTTAAAGAAAGAAAGATACACTTTACTTATCCCCTAAAGGGGGAATTACATTGTTTTCACTCTTACACACATGATTATTCAAATACACACTTGAAGTACGCACACCATGTCATGCAGTAAAGGGGGGTCCCAAGAGTGAGGGGGCTGCTCACTCTGAAAGCAAACCTGAACAGGTTAGGGTTAGGTGCCTTGCTTAAGGCCACCGCAGCAGTGCTTAGGAGCCGAACTGCAGTCTCTCCTGCTACCAGTCCAACCTCCAGTCTCTTGTGTTGTCATCAGGACCTGAACCAGCCACCCTCCTATCCCCAGGCAAGGTCCCTTACCGACTGAGCCACTGCTGCCCCTTTCAGACATCTTACTGTTGTGTTGATGTTGTGTTGATGTTGTACCGCCAATTTTAAAGCAATGATTGAGAAAAGCACGTCTTTAATTGAAACTACCATGTACCATCTTTCAAAGTATCTCATGTTACAACATGAAAACCTGCGGCTTACATTAAGATGCGGCTTATATATGTTATGCCTCGGATTTCCGCTCATTTCTCGAACAAAAATCTGGACCGAGAGACAGCCCGCATTTCAAAAACCTCAAATGTTGAGTTGCTAGTATGTCAGGCTACTACTGTACAATAAAAACAAACTCTGAAAAAGCCTGTGAATATACTCCCCTTGTAACTACTGCATGTAGAATCAACATTACAGTAAACCCCCCATATCCAAGAGGAATCCCTTCGACGACCTTCTATAGATGTGGAAAATCACAGATGAGTAACGCATAATTGAAATCACTACCTAGGACAGGGGTCGGGAATCCAGTGATCCAGTGCCAAATTTCTGTCTTCATGCAAGCCAGCAATCTCAATGTAAAGACAGGGATTCACAAAAACCAGGTCGTTAATAACAGTTAATGATGCCACTATTGTAGACAGTGACTATGTGAGATGCTGGGTGCCATTAATACCAATGTGAAAATGATTACATGGGAATGATATTCCTGTAAGAGAGATGACGAAAAACACATACAAAAGGGGTGGTGTGACACCACACGCTTTATTTATCATTGCCACATAGAACAAGTTAAACCATTCTCAAGATTGCATGTAGCCCCTCCCAAGATCCATGTCTAACACGAAAAGAAAGTAAGAAGCAAGAAAAGAGCAAGTCATGAGGACAGAGTTGTTGGGGAGATGGAGAGAAGTGCTTCTCTCACCAAACAAGCATTAACTTGTTAATTGCTGCAAATATTCTTGCCAAGACATGTCAAATACCACATCGGCCTACACTAAAGCTTGAGTTATACAAGTCTTGAAAGCCACCAATTAAACAAGCACTGTGCTTGATGTAGCTATTATCATTACTGTTATGCATTGTGATTGATCCTTGCTATTTCACAGCAATTTTCAGGGTAACAGGAAAAGAAAAAAATTGCAGTAAAAATGTTTTATACCACTCCAAAACAAAAATATGGAGCTTACTGTGTATACCTTTGAACTGAATTTCACAAAACAAACAATAAATACAACAAAAGAGGACAGTGAATAACGGAAAAGCCAAGGAAACCTCAGGAGAGTAGATGATGGGAAGTGTGGGGAGAGGGGGGTGCAGGGGTTTTGTATTTACCATCTGGAAAGAGTTATGTAGCTAGAAAATCGTTGAACAAAGAGAGCAGACTGAACAGAGGAGACTGAAAATAGGAGAGGAAACAAAACAAGCTCTTTGACTCTTATGATTGCTTCACTGTGTATGAAAGGGAGAAACTACTCAGATCAATAGGAGACTGTGAACCCATTGCACACATGTTGTGGAAAAAATAAATGTGACCTCTTGTCAATTGTCAACAAATGACCAAACTACACAACCAAAATGAGCAACCATTTACATTTATACCTTTACTTTTCTGTGACAAACACTTCTATGACTAATGTGACTTAATAAGTGTAGCTAGGCCACTGTAACTGGAATTGTGCATAAGTGAATGAGGAGGCCCTAACATTTATAGTCTACCTGTCTATATGTGCTTACTTAATATGTATGATCACACACACAGATTCACTGTCAGTCACTCATTCACACACACAGACCAACGCACACTCTCTCACACACACAGTCGAACAAATTGTGCACAAATTGGGGGAATGAAGATACACCTGCTCTCAATAAAGCTTAATGTAACACAAACACATACACACACCATTTTCTTAATACATATTATCTCAACATACTATGTCACCACTAGTATGGACTTCACTGTAAAAAATACATCCGTCAGTCCTTCAAGCAGAGAGCAAATAGAAATAAAAATAAATAATTAATAATAATAAAAATTAATAAAAATTAATAAAGTGCAATATAACACAATGAAACCCCTTTTTGTCAGAAACTGTTTGCCAGTACTCAGGAGCTGTAGTCTGTTCTCCGTCTTGGTGCAGCCATGTTGTGCTGTAATCTGGCAGTGAAGGAGTTAAACTGTGTGCAGTGGGTGAACTTAGAGGAACTGGTGTTCACGTGGCTAAGCCACTGTTGCTATGGGTAAGAGGCCAGACAGAGGAGAAAGAAAACTAACGCACACAAGCACACACCCCTAATTCTTTCACTTTCTTTCCTCCTTCGTCCCTCTCAAAAATGAAAATACTGATGAGTTTACCATGTACTTGTACTCTTGAACAACATTAATGCTCTTCCTGATCCCATTCATCTTAAAGAAACAAGCCTAGTGTCCTCCCGTCACCTGTCAATTCCTCACTGTCTCTTGAACCCCACTCTTTATCTTTCCTTATCCTTATTTTCTCTCTGTATCACCCTCGTTTTCCCTCTCTCTCTGCCTTATTTCAGAAAGCTTTGCCAGTGAGTCATCTCACAGCACAGGACCAAGCTGCGAAATGTCCTCACATCTGGCGCTGAGGAAAGAACAATCACCCAGAAGACACTCACATGCGCTCCATGGTAACTAATTCTGAGGCAGTAATGGAAGCACTAAGGGACTGCTAATCTGTAATAAGATGATAAGGATCTTATCTTATAGACAGCTTGAATGTCATGTATGATTCTTTTCATTGAAGTTAGCGGCAAAAAAAAAAAAAGCGACGATATGGCTCACTGTCATTCAAAAACGCACATCACATCTGAATAAAAGATCTGTCAAAATGTGCTCTGAACAGTGTGAAAATGCTTCTTATTCACATCTGGACAACACTCACCACATCATACATACATCACTTCACATGGCAGCAACAAGGAGCTACCAGTTGGCTACAGTGACAGCAGTTTGACAAGCGGTGGTGGCCACTCCAGTGGACAGAATATTAGGTCAAGAATGGAACAACATGGGACTATGAGTTGTGGACAAGCTACAGGAACAGAACAGGATGAACTTGTCAATGTAGGTTGAATCAGGACAAGAGACCAGAGGAATACAAGAGGAAAAGTGACAAAGTAAAAGTTAGACTCGAAGTGTGATATAATATGGTTATCTGCATTTACTTATCAACTGTTTTCTATAGATATATAGAAATACATTTGACAGATAAATAAGTACTCAAACGTTGTTTCTGCTCCTGTTTTTTTTACTGTATTTATGGCCATCTCAAATGATGTCACACAGATTTTGACAACTTAAGTCTTACCTAAACACACTGGTGTAAACTGATACTTCTTTAAAATTGATATAAAAACAACTTTACATCAATTTTACCTTTTGTCAATTGATGGAGTCTTTGTGTCCTGTGCTTAATTAATCCGCAAACCATGGCTGTAACACAACCAGTGATGACAAATCGCCAAACATGTGAGCGTGCTCCTGATCGTCATGTTATGCTTGGCTTCAGACATACCCCAATAATCTTTATGTAAGCTAAATTCTCTCTATCTTGCCACTTTTGATGATTACTCTTCTTCATACCTATCTCTGTGTCTGTCTCTCTGCCTCTCTCTTTCAACCCGACCAGTAAAGGCAGATGGCCACCAACCTACAGCCTGGTCTGCCCGAGGTTTCATCCCATTAAAAAGGAGTTTTACCTTGCCACCATCACAAAGTGCTTGGAAATGGGGGGGATGCTGGTTCTCTGCGTGTAAATATGGTAGAGATTGAATGTTTCAATGTTCTACCTGGTCTTTCTTGGAAAGCTCCTTGAGAAAACTTGTGTTATGATTTGGCGCTCTACATATAAAATCAAACTGAATTGAATTGATGTTGTTGGGTGTGAGGTTTACATCAATCAGTTCTCTTTAGAACATGGACTTTCCGAAAACCTTTAAGTGTAGCTCATGATCAATGAAACAACAGGTTGGTGAAATGATAATTGCGAGAAGGGACAAATTTAATTACAAGGTAGTGTCAACTGGAGTCACAGCTGAATACATAGACAGGTACAGCACCATTCTGTCAGCTACTGCCTTCCTTTGAGAGTGACAAATTATTCTAGGGTGAGTCTTGCCTAAGACTCCCATATCTTATCAGCCAATTTTGTTTTACCATAGAATCGAGTGTTATTGTAAATTCACGATAAATTACAAGACTGGTTAAACGAGCAGGCAACATCTTATCTCATGGTCAGACACCATGCCGATAACAGCTGATGATCGGGGATCAAAACTACAGTTGCTGTGTTCATAAAAAAAGCATTCCAAATGAAAACAGCTCAACCTCCTCACTACTGGCTTCACCAAAGTAGCCTCCATTGAGTTCACTGGTTAAAAACTCTTCAACATAAACAAGGCTTCGTACTCCCAGAGCTAAATTCCAAGAAAATGCGGACACCTAAGGGCCAGACAAGTACCACTGTTTCTCAAGTCATCCATTAGCTTAGAATATTGACAACATATTGATAAACATGCACATTGTCAGGTTTAACATTTCACTGTCATTTTATTTTTCACAATTGAATATGTGTGATTTGTTGCAACCAATGTCATTCACAAAGTGATATCGACATATGGTTGCAGATACCTACATCTGGTATGCAGTGATCGCAACATTGTAATCATTCAAAAAGACAATATTGTCATGATGAGAAAGGCAAATCTGTTCATTTCACTGATTTTTCTCAGTTTATTGTAATGTTCCCACTTCATTATTCTTGAACTAATGACAAGAAACTATTGATGAGTTTGCTGTGATATGCAAATGAAAGCAAATAACATTGCTCGAAATGTCAAGAAATTTAATTTTTGGTTTATCTGTTTGATTATGCACAGTTCAAAATGTGTCATTTGACAACGTATTATTTGCATGCCGAGCTGCCATTTACAAATGGCATGCTTTGCCCAGAGACACTAAACTCTGAACCGTTAGTCAGTTCACAAGTTTGAAGATGGGTGATATCAACACTAGGTACAGCGACACTAAGATGGGGTTCAGTTGTAGTGACAGAGAGGCAGATTGGGGGGTGGAGTGTGTGTGAAGGAGAGATGGGGGAAGGGCACAGCCAGTCTGTCCTCACATCAGGTTACATTTTGTGTCTTGGACACCAGAAAACAAACCACCAACACTTTGCGTATACAGTTACGGATTGACAAGTCTGCCTGTTCATCACCCAACAACATTGTCAGATGCGACCAAGTAACAACACTTCTATCAACCACCTTTATTCTTATTACTGATACATTTTACAGGCTGTTCTCTGTGAGAAAAACTGATAGAATAAATACATTTTTAGAAATTGTTTGGTACAGTGGTCCCTCATTATACGTTCTAAAAATAACCTGCAATAGATGAAATCCGCAAAGTAATCAGCATTATTTTTTTAACAATTATTATACATGTTTTACGGCCGTAAAACCCCTAACCACACACTTTTATTTTCTCAACGCAAAAGGTGAACCGCATTATAGTGAGGGACGACTGCACACCGTTCCAAACTCGTCATTGTCAAAGAATGCAAACATGAGGTGACAGTAAGGTTCGTCAGGGCAAGGTTCGGTAATAACAGGCATCATAATGACAGCAACTGACTGCGTGACTACGTTAAATGAGTAGCTACTTTATCCAATTGGGTTTTTTTCTAATCTGATATCTTAAGTGTATAGACTCAAATATGATTATGATAATCATCATCTAGCTCAATCTGCAAAAGAGTGTTCTGGCAGCATGAAACATCATTTATATGCCTCCAGACTGCATCTACAAGCACTTTCATTTCACTGCACATACACTAAGCATGTGACTTATTACACTCTTGCATCTTGAATGGAAAAATTCAAATTTGAACCATTATTGTGAATCTCACAGGTATGAAAATTTTTATTAGCTATTCATTTCCGTCATCAGCTCCTGTAGGTGACTGATAAAGCATCATGCATCAATGTTTCCTCATTTGTTCCTGTCTGTGTTTATCAATTGCAAAGGATTTTCGTATTTAGCAAGTCCGCCATGTCATTCATTAAGAGCATCATTTGTGTTCATTATTTTGTTGTATTTCATCTTATAAAAACACTATAAAACACAATGATCCATTCCAGTGGTGACAGGTTTTTTTCACCAGTATTAGACTCATTCTGTTGATCACATGAAATACACATGACATCACATGGATACATCCACAAAAATACACGATACAATCAACACATCACATGTTTTTGTCCATTATGGATGCTGTGGAGGGGAATCTCAACCCAATGCAGCAGCGTCAAAATGAAAAAGGAAACATATCTTGCAATATTTTAACAATGTCTATCAGGTCTACATTTGCAGTTTGTACGCATGCTTGCACGCTCAAACTCATACATGTATTCAAGATGAATAACAGCAGTTCACGTTTCATGTAGAACATTCTTCTTAGTCTCAGTTTGTTATTTTTTGCTGACAAGCAATATATACTTAAGCCTCACGCCACAAACAGATGAACCAAGTGACAGAGCCATCTATGTGTTTGTTTAAAACTGCTATTTAACACATATACATGTACAAATGCACAAATGCACAGATGACTGTTAATCAAGACATTGCTTCTCATATCTAGTGCACAGACCTAGCATTACTCTGCACACATTTACATGAATTTTGATGTGAGGAATTTTATTCCTGGTGTGCCACCAGATATTTCTGTTTCTGTACATTTTTTGTTATTCATCCTGTCTGGAGTCCAACACAAAATTGAATTGCTGGAGGGCTGTTACAATGCTTTTAATATTATACTAAATTTTACAACGCCATGCTGCTTATTTCTGCTGCAAAGACTCTCAGTCATCAATCTCCACGCATTTGATGTTTGTTTCTATGGACTTCTCCAGAACCTGCACTTTAAATGTCTCTACATTTGTGTTTTTTTCTTTCAATTTTGTATTTCCATAGTTCGGCATTCAGATTGCAAGAACTTGAACTATATGGGGCAAGTTTTACCCCAGCAATCTGTCAAAAATAAGTTTTCTGCCATCCATTTACCAAAGCCCATCACCTTTGAAGCAGTGGAGCACATTTGGAAAACGAGACGGGTGACAGAAAATATAATTTCTGTCATAGTTTATCGATGTAATATAGTAAGTAGTACCATTTTTTTTCCAAACTATAAGTCCCTATGGAGAATAAGTAGCACCAGCCAAAAAATACATGACATTGAAGAATAAACATATAGAAGTCAGGATTTGAGATCACATTTTTTGTGGGAATTTATTTCATGAAATCTGAAACCAAGAGCAGACATTTCACCTTGAAGGGCGAGTTATAATGATTATAGATTAGAGAAAAACAGACTGTATGGTATGTTCACATAACAATTATTCAGATGACTTAAGCATAAAAATCACATTAATTTAATTTCGTTGTGCCATGATTCTCTTGTTATGTTGCACAATGACAATAAAAGCATTCTATTCTATAAAAATTCGCTAAAAGGTTAACCAAACCCTCAATCTCACTCTAGTTCACTAAATTCATTGAATTCTTTATCCTTAGTGTCGACTCTGAACAACTAGATGAAGTGCCGATTTCCTGAGATTATCGTAAATTACCATAATGTTGAAAATGTTCATTGGTACAGGAGTGGTAGATACTATTACACAAGCCTAGAGTTAGACATTGAGGAACATGTAAAATAATGTATTTCAAGAAATGTATGTAAAATTCGCATCTGAGTATAAGACGCATCCCCGTCAAACTACGGAAAAAGTGTGACTTTTGGTCTGGCAAATATGGAACTGGGTTGAAACAATGTTCATGAGTTCACAATGAAATGGATGGACACATAGATGGAGTAATATACACACATATATACAAAGTATTGTCAAACAGACAAACAGCCTTCATGCCCTCATCACCCTCTCAATTACAGCCACAAGTGACCTTATGTGTATGCTGAGGTCCAAAATCTGTAAATATAATGCTAACATGATTGTAATAACCGCTCCGCTTGATTGACTGGCGGGCCATTTCCTGTCATTATGGGGACGTACTACGGACACTACTTATGCTGGCAGCCATAAACCAATCAAAGAATATTACGGAAAGGTACGTACAGTACGTACACTTACCTCCACCACAACCCCGGTAGGTATACTGTACTACCGGTAGGCTGCAAACAACATGTGCTTGATAACGGACCCACAACAATGGCACTTGTGAAGGCAAATGAATTCGGAGCAAGCCATTATCTAAGGAGGATTGACAAAACAACTCCAACCACTGGACATTGGCGTTAACAGGGCATTCAAGGCGAAGTTGCGAGCGACATGGGAGCGATGGATGAGAGAAAACAAGCATAGCTTTACCAAGACTGGGAGGCAGCAACTTGCAAGTTACGCCACAATCTGTGAGTGGATTGTGGATGCCTGGGCCAAGGTATCTGCTACAACTGTTGTCCGAGCGTTCGCAAAAGCCGGCATCATTGATGAGAAGCCACCCGGCAACAACACGGGCTCTGACGGTGATGAGAGGGAACCTGGCATGTTTGACGGCGAGACTGCCCGGCTGTTCAATTCAGACACCGAAGATAAAGATTTTGATGGTTTTGATGCCGAAGAATAAAATAAAAAAAACTAAGATGAAATTAAAAAAATATGTGTTCTAACATGTGTATGACTGAAGTACAAAAACAGACCCCTAGATTGAGACTGGGCCTTTAAATGTGGTGCGCCTTATGGTGCTGAAAATACGGTTAATGAAACAAGCCATCAGTGCTTTGGCTCCAATTGTAGGCAGGGGCTGAGCAATCCAGATTCATCCTCTCAACAGTGCATTTAATGGCATAGAGTCATTTTAAAACAACTACAGACAAAGGGATCATGATGAAAGACGATTTCTTACAGACTGTTGCAAATAATTCATTTCTGATTTCATAATTCATTAGCTGATTGACACATCAATGAATTACAGCACACTAACCCCAAATCATGTCACGTTTTGAAATGAATGCAACAATGAAAATTTTTTTGAAAAATGTGAGTTAAATGCAAAAACTGTTCAGACACTAAAAGATTCAGCCACGTTAAAGAGAAGTGACGTATGAGGAAATTCCACTTTTGATTGGGGTCATATCCATTCTCTAATCCATTCTCTGAATTCAAAGGGTGGAATTTATCTGTGGCATAGAGATTAATATGTGTGAGCAAGATAGTTTCTGTGAGCTGGCCTTACTCACTTACACTACTTGATTGTCTGACCAAAGACATTTCACAAAAGCCTGATAGCATGGCTTGACACACTTCTTTTATCTAATCTCACATCCTCCTCTTCCACTGTGATCATTCAGCTAGTTAAGCCCCTCACTATCAATTGTGCTACATTGTATATATTCAAAACCAGAATGTTATCCCCAAACCCAATCACATCACATGGGAACATCCCCTATGACGTAGGGAATCATGCAGCAAGAAACATGTGAACAGCCCAATGCAAATATGGGCACATTTAATGTTCAATCAAGAGAAGAAGCAACAGTCAAGGAATTTAGCTGCAATAGCTTGAGCCAAATATAACATTGAGATGGCTTGCTACATTCTCTACAAACCATCACTGGCACATTTGAAAGAAAAAATCAATTCAGCCCATAACGACAAGTGGCACTTAATTGCAGGGGTTTGAAGAAGGAAAGTACACCACAGTTGACACATTTTAACAGGGAGAAAGCCCCAGATGATCCGTTTTACAGCCTTAAGCCAAACACACAGACCACTAATAATTGTCACACTAGAAAATGTAATTACACCCACTTATCATTCAGCCACGTGAAGAAATCCTACTCATAAATACTGAAAAAAACAGATGTCCAAACAACAAACAATCCAATGAGACCTGTCTAGGCTCAACCAGTTATCTGCATAGACAGATAGCTGGATTCTGTGAACAAAAGAAAACTGAGAACAGGCACACGCTGTACAGCGAGACAGTATGATGTACCAGACAATCAAGGTCTTGTCATGGCCAATATCTACGACATGCTCATTTAACGTTAAATTAACAAAAACGTCTAAATTTTCCAATTTTAAGGTAATGAAGGATCTGCATATTGGTAGGCGCTGCAGTCTGCACTGTCCTCAGTACGTAATTACGCATTGAACACAAATGAACGACCTCTCTAAAGGGTCGCTTGCCAAAGTGACACGAGACTGTCGTTAAATTGCCAGCATAATTCATATTGCATACAGACTGGTTATCGTTCTGTTTGCAGCGAGGCAGTTTTGTGTTTTTACACGCCATGGCATTCCTGCGTCCCCGCACCAGTCGGAGGGGTTGTGTTCCGCCACAAAATACAGAGGGATAGACGCTTTATGGTCGATCGCCGTCCTCATATAACGTGGACTGTGACCAATAATCATGAGTTAGGAGGGATTAGTTTGATGGAAGAGGAGTAAATAGAGATAGTATTATATACGTCAGATGGTGTGCAGTACACAGCAGATTATAGCATCCAGCGACGAAGTGCACATGTCCCCTTAAATGCTTTAAAATACATTGATAACATTCAACATAATTTTTTCTTAATATGCAAGCGTTTAGAGCCTTGGTCCGCAAAAAGAGTGACTCGCTGAATAACGCAGACGTAATGCACAAATTCAGGATTTAATGGCAGTAATGTAGTTCTGTCGACACGTATCATATCAAATGAAATTACGTTTTGCATTCACGTGGCAATTTGCATTGTGTACGCGCATAGCGTTATGAACATCAAGTTTTTAAAAAAATTAACGATTGCTGGACGAACGCCAACCCCCTCCTCCTCTTTCTCAAACCCTGAACGTTCCTAGCAAATAGGCTTCATGTTAGCTTACTCGAGTGGTCAAATAGCTATGTCGTGAATTCGCCCCACAAACAAGATTTGCGGTTATGACTAAAGTACAACAGTATACCCTTGTATCATCTGTCACAAAAAGGCAGTCACACGCGTGTGGAAGTCGGGAAATGTCTTAGTCGTGGACAGTGCTTGAGTGCTGGAGTGACCTCTCTAGCTAAGCCACCAACCGCAGATTTTCCTGTTAAGTTTGCATGTAACAGCGAGGTTGACGATGCAAATAATATCTTTTCCTACCGTAAGGTCAGGGTTGTCGCTGTCGCGGTGATTGACGGCTCGCACGACACCAGATCTCCATGGCCATCGTTCTATGTCGCCGATTTCGGGCGGGTCGCTTCCATTAACACAGAGGAATCGCTTCCCAACCAGCTCCGGCCGAGCCTCGACTGCCATGGCCCTTAGCTGGTCAGCCCCCCCTCCCCCCGCGAAAAAACTTCCAGACAGCGACGCCCTTACAGCCCTGTCATTTACTTCATGAAATCGGCTCTAGACTAATCCGACAGTAGATAAAAAAAAAGATTACGATCGTTCGTTGGTAAATAACAGAATGCGACTCGGGGGATATATGTGTCTGGCTCTCTCCGCCCGCTCGAGCGTCAGCCGCCTCTCTCAACGCTGAGAAAACAGTGGTGTAGACAGTGCAACCGTATCACGACGACTTTCCACACATGTCTTCCTCCGCACAATCCTAAAAACACGCGCAGGCCACAGCACGCTTGTATCCGTCCGACTCCTCCCTTTTGGTACTATTTATTCTGGGAGCACAGCTCGCTGTCTAAACTGAAATATTACGATAATCATGACGTGGTACATTTCTCTCTCCTCTCCCACCTCGTCAGTCGTGACTATTTCTCTTAACATTGCTCCCTATGCTCCTTTACCTCCTCATGTTGTAGCTCCTTCTGCCATTGGTAAGATTTGTTGATCGTGAGACCTGAACATTATTTTGTTGAGGAATAGTTACTCTGCGTTTGAAGTGAGAGACTGCACAGAAGTATGTTAAGGTGGTTCAGGACATCAAGTATGCATGTGGCGGACCTGGGACTACTGGCCGACCTGGGACCCCCCATACACACCTGACACTGGATCGAAGTTTTCCTCCCTGACCGACCCCAGTCAGTCAAACTGGGTCCCCACACCTCCACCTCCTGGACACTGAGTGTTGAATCTCCTTTTGTTGGCAATGGTGATGGACAGATTGACAGAGGATATCACTTAGGAATTCCTATGGACCATGATGTTTTCAGATGAAACTGGGGTCTGTGGTGAGGGTGGGAGACGAGTGGCCAAGAGCCTGGAGAAGTAGAGGTTTGTACTGCAGAGCAGAGGGGTAAATGTCAGCAGGTGGAGTGCTTGTGTATGAACGAGGGTTAGTCATGTGGATAGCTGAAGTTGCGAGGAACAGATCACATTTTAGTTATAACAATAATAAGAATAGTATTATTGTTATTGTCAACACCTGTTGACAACTCACTTCAGATTCCAGAAACTGCAGGTTAAATCTGGCCTAAGCTGGACCCCAACATCAAAGCCATAGTGATAAAAAGCCACAAAGGCTTTACTTCATCAGGCTGCTAAGGAAAGCAGGTCTGAAACATTGCCCTCTCACCCAGGCCAACAGGGGGTTGATTAAGAGCATCCTCACCATGGGTGTCATTGTCTGGTATGCCAATGCCACACAAGCAGAAAGGATGGCCCTGCAAAGAGTCATAAACACTGCAGAGAGGATCATACAGACAAAACTTTTGTTCCTGGACTAAATGTACGAGCAGTGTTGTCTGTGGAGAGCAGGGGGAATAATCAGCAATCCACTCCAACCAGCTCCCCCTCTGGTCAGACACAAACACTGCTCGTACAGCCTGAGACACAAGGAGCGGACAGCATCATGATCCGCCAGACCCGCTTCTATAGCAGTTTATTCCCTACCGCTTTCAGACTGATGGCAAAACAATTACTATCGGACATGTGTTTTGAACAGTTTACCCCTGGGAGTGGTGCAATATGTCATTGGCGCAAAAATCTTTTTTCCAGTGCAATAACTTTCCAGTGCAAAATGTGATCCAATTTTAGGAGAGCCCAATCACTTGGGTACTGATGTCCTTCAAATGGCAAAATCCAAGTTTCGCCGGATTGAGGGACTTATTGAAATGCAAGGAGTCCGGGGATCCACAAGTCTCCCAAGCTCGCAAAGAGTTGAGGACTCTTAGGCAGTGAAGGACACTGGATGCAGTGGATCAGGCTGAACCTTTGCAACACCACAGAGTGCTGGTGGGATCTGGTTGTAGGCTGAGCATGTCTGGGCAGCATTCCAACATCCAATCTGGAGAGACCCGTTTCGGTGGGATGTGACAGCCGGGGTCTACGAGCTTTAGGCAAGCCACATGGTGGCGATGTTGTTGCAAAAGTCATGGACCTACAGGCAGCAGATTGCAGTTCGCATGGTGCAGGTCACATGGTCAGAGTTGTGGAAGCAGAGTCTTTCTACATCAAGTTCCTCAGAGAGTCTGTGTATGATGTTCTGCCTGGCTCATACAACCTTTTCTGTTGGAACAAGGTCACATCACCATAATGTCCTCCATGTCCAGGAAGAGGAGATCGCTGGAGATCATCCTCAGTGCTTACCTGAAAGCACTTGGGGAAGCTCATTATCACTGGCTACAGGATCAGGTGCTGAGGGTCATTGCTGAGTCGATCTGTAGTGCCATTGATTAGAGCAAGCGGCAATGTACCAGGAAAACCAGAAAAAATGATGCTTTGAATCTGAAACATCCAAGTGTCCAAGCGGGACAACTTCCAAAGTCATGCCCAAAAGCTCAGCCGGGTTTCCTTGGGTCAGCTCATGACTCGCATATGAGGGTGCACCTTGAATCTCAACACAAATTCCCTGAAACCATTGTTGGGACAACCCCTCCACCAGATATTTTGCTTATGACAGAGTTCACAGTCCCCTGGGAGGAGAAGATTGAAGAAGTCCATGATAGAGGTGAAGTGCACTGAGGTGGTGAGGGAGTGCGGCAGTTGGGGGTGGTGTGCCATGTGATTGCCCATTGAAGCGGGAGGGGTGGCCTTTGGAGGCAAGTTCTTATACAAACCTTGTAGCCTTCTGAGCATCATCGACATCCAAGAGGAGGGCTATCAGTGGAGCTTTTTATGGAGCTGAAAAGACATCTGGATCCGTGGTTATTAACCGGGATTCAATCGAATCCAAGGGGTTCTATGACAAAGTGTCAGGGGTTCAGTCGAGCATGCCGCGGCCAAATTATTAATTACTAATTCCAATGATGGGCGGATCGCTCTGTCAGGGATCAATGGGCAGGCACCAAATACAGAGCAGGAGTGCCTTTGCTGCTGGTATTTATTCTACAGTGGACTCCAAGATGGCAGCGCCCTGTGTGGTCGCGACTGCTTCGGCTCCCGACGACAACGCTCTCTTTACACAGAATTTGCCACCAATACCTATGTTTTCTGCACCTAATGCACTTTGGTACAGCACAAGAACTGTGTATGATCGACAGGTCTTACTTAGCCTGAAGTGTTTTGCACATTTATACACTATTTGCACAGAGGCACAGACTGCAGGACTGTTCTGAATGCACCGACTGGAGCATCTTCAAGGACGCTGCGACGGACAACATGCACACCAACGTGGAGGAGTATGCTGCATCTGTGACCAACTACATCAGTTGGTGCATGGAAAATGTGACAGCCACAAAGACCATTTTCACACAGGCCAGTCAGAAACCTTGGATGACCAACGATGTGCAGGCGAGACTGAGGGAGCACAATGCTGCATTTAAGTCTAGTGATGCAGTAGCCCTTGCAACAGCGAGGGCCAACCTGAAGCGCGCCATCAGAGAAGCATAGCGTGCTCACAGTCGGAAGATCCAAAGTCTCTTCCAGGACTCCAGTAACTCCAGGCAGCTGTGGCAGGGCATCCAGGCTGTGACTGATTAAAAAGTCACACCCCCGTCCTGTCAGAACGACACCGACTTCCTCAATGAGCTCAACACTCTTTAGAAGATTTGAAGAGCTGATCAACACCCCTGCGAGGAAAACCACCCCCCATCCTGACGAACACGCACTGAGGCTCGTAACCACAGCTGTGCAGAGAGTTCTGAGGAGGGTTAATGCACGGAAGGTTGCAGGCCCTGACAACATTCCAGGTCGGCTGATCAAGGAATGCTCAGACCAGCTGGCCCATGTGCTGACAGACATCTTCAACACCTCACTTTACCAGGCCGTCGTCCCCCGGTGCTTCAAGTCTGCCACCATCACCCCCATACCCAAAACCACCAAAATCACGTGCCTAAACGACTTTCGCCCAGTAGCGCTCACATCTTCTATCATGAAGTGCTTTGAAAGACTAGTTAAGGACCACATCCTCTCCATACTCCCCCCAGCACTGGACCCGTTCCAATTTGCATACCAGTACAAGCGCTCTACTGCGGATGCCGTCTCCATCGCCTTCCACCTGAGCCTGGAACACCTGGAGGAGAGGAACACCCCCGTGTGGATGCTGTTTCTGGACTTCAGCTCAGCGTTCAACACGATAATCCCCCAAGACCTGGAATGTAAACTGGCCCCCCAAGACTTAACACTCCCCTGTGTAACTGGCTGCTGGACTTCCTCACCGACAGAACCCAGTCTGTCCGAGTGGGGAACAACACCTCCATCATCATCACCCTGAACACCAGCACCCCCCAAGGCTGCGTCCTGAGCCCCCTGCTGTTCACCCTGATGACCATCGACTGTCGCCCCCGCTTCAGGTCCAACCACATCCTGAAGTACACGGACGATACTGTAGTGTGCCTCATTCGGGAAAACAACGAGGTGGCCTACAGGGAAGGGGTACGACTTCGGGTGGATTGGTGCAGCAGAAACAACCTGATCCTGAACGTCAACAAGACCAAGGAGATCATTGTTGACTTCAGGAAATCCAGCCCCAGCCACAGACCACTTATCATCAACGACTCAGCCGTGGAAGTTGTGAGAAGCACCAAGTTCCTGGGGGTGCACATCTCCGACAACCTTGGCTGGTCATTTCATATTACTTCCCTGGTGAAGAAGGCGCAGCAGTGCCTGCACTTCCTGCGTCGGATGAAGAGAGCCACCCTCCCCTCCCCCATCCTCTAGACCTTCTACAGAGAAACTGTCGAGAGCCTGCTGACCAGCTGCATCTCCGTCTGGTCTGGAAGCTGCAAAGCCTCAGACTGGAAGTCCCTGCAGAGAGTGGTGAGCACAGGGGAGAAGATCATAGGGACCCCCCCCCC
>OMPJ01024093.1:60909-84123 GCA_900312935.1 Carapus acus
CCCCCCCCCCCCCATCCAGGACATCGCAGACAGGCACTGCCTTTCCAGAGCCCACCAGATCCTCTCCGACCCCACTCACCCCAACTGTTCTCCAAGCTGGCGTCCGGCAGAGGGTTCCGTAGCATCTTATGCAGAACTTCCAGATTTAGGAGCAGTTTCTTCCCCCTGGTGGTTAGACTACTCAGCGCTGCCTCTGCGTGATGACTCTCCGCCAACCCCCCTGCCCCCCTACACACAGAGATAAAACTACCTCAACCAGTCACTGATACTTTACCACTGTCTGCACAGGTTCAATAACGAGTGCAATTCGAGTTTATTATAAAAAGTAAAGTTGAGTGCTATTGTCGGTTGCCTAGCAACGACTTTTTGGTGTACATGATTTCACTGCAGTGTCTTTTTGTGCAATGACAGTAAAAGTCTTCTAAGTCTAATGATAGAATAAATACCAGTGGGCAGAATGTAGATTGATAAATAGATTTTTCTACATATTCAACTTCACTGACTTACTAGGCAAGACTGTGCCGATACAAGTTCCTGTTATGTTGTCTTAGTAACACCACCTTTTGTGCTTGGATGATCCACAGCACAGGTGTCAAACTGATCCAGTAAAGGGCCGTGTGGGTGCAGGTCTTTGTTCCAACCAAGCAAAAACACACCTGAGTCTACTTATCAGGAGCTTTAGCAAAGACGATTGGTTGACTAATTGACTCAGGTGTGCTTCTGCTTGGTTGGAACAAAGACCTGCACCCACAAGGCCCTTTACTGGATCAGTTTGACACCCCTGATCCACAGTATCTACCGTGTTTTCAGCACCATAAGGCGCACCACATTTAAAGACGCAGTCTCAATATAGTGCTTATATATTAGTGCTTAAGTCATGCACGAGGCGCACCATGTTATTCGACACAAAATCTTCATCTTCGGTACCTGAATTGAACAGCTATGCAGTCTTGCCGTCAAACATGCTGGGTTCCCTCTCATCACCGTCGGAGCCCGTCGCATCAATGATGCCGGCTTTCGCGAACACTCGGACAACAGTTTTAGCAGATACCTTGGCCCAGACATCCACAATCCACTCAAAATGGCGGCGTAACTCGCACGTCAAGCCTCACGATGCTCACAACTTCACATTGAATGCCCTGTCAGAGCCAATGTCCAGAGGTTGGAGTTGTTCAGTTAATCATCCCGGGATAATGTCTTGCTCCAAACTCATTTGCCTTCACAAGTATCATTGTTTTGGGTCCGTAATCAAACACATATTGTGTGCAGCTTACCGGTAGTGCAGTATTCCTATCGGACGCGTGGTGGAGGTCAGCAATACGTACTGTGTGGAACTTTTCGTAATGTTCCCGAATTGGTTTATCGCTGCCAGCATACGTAGTGTGTGTACTATGTCCCTAGAACGACAGGAAATGGCCCGGCAATCAATCAAGTGGAGCGCTTATCACAATCGTGTTAGCATAATTCTTACAGATTTTGGACCTCAGTAAACACATAAGGCACACTGTGGTAAAGGGTGCAAAGTAGATTTTTGAGAAAAATTTTGACTTTAAAATGCGCCTTACGGTGCGGAAAATACGGTAATTTTATCACAGCACAATGTGTATTCTGGAATCACTCTTTTCTGCCACAATCTTGTAATGTTGTCCAAGACACCATTTATGACCCAGAGGCTCCAAGGGGCTCTCAGTCATGCCACCGTGTGCTGCAGCAAACACCTTTATGAATAAGGAGTACCAATAGACCTCAGCTTTATGCACAGCCCATGCAACTACATACACATCAGCACACATCAGTATCCCACATGAATTAAGTACATCCAGGGGATAAGTAAACACTTAAAGGGAAGAACTGATTTCACACCCAAAATTACACATCTGGTTTATTTATCAAGTTGCATATTTTAACCTAACACATACGAAATATGAGCAGAATAGCCACTCAACAGCAAATGCCATTTCCTTGAAGATATTGCTTTGGATCATTGCTAAGATGGCATGGCATTGTTGCTTCATTCTTCTTGGTTTATGATCAGCTACTTAAAATCATACGTGTAAAATATGCCAAACAATATTCTATGGTTGGCTGTTAACCCATATTTCAAGTGCAAATGTGTGCTACAAAACTTAAATGAATCATCATCAGTTCCCCACTGATTGTATATCCACTGCTATAGTTTGGACTGAGAAATAAATAAGACCACATACACGCATCAGGTCTGCGAAGTCAGATCACATTCTCACTAAAGAGTGATCTGCAAGCATACCCAAGTTGTTTGACCTTAAGTTTTAACATTTCATACAGTGTGTGAGTATAGAATCGAACAATTTGTGCATTTCATTTTGTCTAGACCTCTGGTTTTAGTGTGAAATTTGCCCCCATTGTCCTTATGTCAAAAATGAGACAAATGATCAATAGCTCCCAGTTTTTCATACTGTATCTATCTGGTCCGAAGGATCCTAAGAGATAAGTTGTCCTATAGAGGCCCTGGTAGGGTCACCTGAGGCAAAAAGGTCTCAGGTGGCGGGTCAGACTAAGAGCAGCTCCGGATCCTGATGATGAGGTACAAACTGGAGTGGGCTTACTTGTAGCACCCCAGCTCAGCCGTCACGTGTTAAAGTTTTCAGCGTCCCTGCACCTTCAGGCAGGGGACAGGTCTCTTTCTGTTGATTCGGCATTTGGGCCAATTAGCAATGCAGAGTACCCAGCCTTCCTGGATGTCCTCAGAGGGGTACAAGATCGTACCCCATCTAGTGACTCCATTGTTCCACTGGGGGACTTCAACGCCCACATAGGCAATGACAGCAGTGCCTGGAGGGGTGTGATTGGGAGGAACGGCCTCCCTGATCTGAACCCGACCGGTGTTTTGTTGTTGGACTTCTGTGATAATCACAGTTTGTCAATAACAAACACCATGTTTGAACATAACGGTGTCCATCAGTGCACTTGGCACCAGGACACCCGATGCCAGAGGTCGATGATCGATTTTGTGATTACATCATCTGACCTCCGGCCGCATGTCTCGGACACTCAAGTGAAGAGAGGGGCTGAAATGTCTACTGATCACCACCTGGAGTTGGATCCACTGGCTGGGGAGGAAGCCGTACAGACACAGCAGGCCCAAACGCATTGTGAGAGTCTGCTGGGAACGTCTGGTAGAGCCCTCTGTTAGGGAGGTCTTCAACTCCCACCTACGGGAGAACTTCAGCCAGATCCCAAGGGAGGATGGAGACACGGAGTCCAAGTGGACCATGGTTTTCGCCTCCATTGTTGAAGCAGCAGCCCAAAGCGGGTGCCTGTTGCGGCGGCAATCCCCGAACCCGGTGGTGGGTGGAGGTAAGGGATGCCGTCAAGCTGAAGAAGGAGGCATACCAGGATCACTTGACCTGTGGGTCTCCTAAGGCAGCTGACAGGTACTGGCAGCCCAAGCCTGCAGCAGTCTGGGCTGTCGCAGCAGCAAAAACTCGGATCTGGGAGGAGTTTGGGGAGGCCGTGGAGGGGGACTATCAGTCGGCCTCGAAGAGGTTCTGGCAAACCATCCAGCGCCTCAGGAAGGGAAAGCAGTGCCCTATCAACACTGTTTACAGCGGAAGTGGGGAGTTGCTGACTTTAACTGAGGATGTGGTCGGGCGGTGGCGGGAATACTTCCAGGATCTCCTCAATCCCACTGTCATGTCCTCCTCAGCGGAGCGGAAGCAGAGACTGGGGACTCAGAGCTGGATTTGTCCATCATCCAAGCTGAAGTCACCAAGGTGGTTAAAATGCTCCATGGTGGCAAGGCGCCGGGGGTGGATGAGATCCAGTTTCTAATATATGTTGGCCTCCGGCAGGGCTGCCATGACGCCATGGTTCTCGACCGGAAAAAGGTGGTTTGCACCCTCCATATCGCAGACGAGATCCTAAGTGGAGGAGTTTAACTACTGTATGTTGGGGTCCTGTTCACCAGTGAGGGTAGAATGGAACGGGAGATTGACCAAAGGGTCGGCGCAGCAGCAGCAGTGATGCCGATGTACCGATCTGTTGTGATGAAGAGGGAGCTGAGCTGGAAGGCAAGGCTCTCTATTTACAGGTCAGTATTCGTTCCTACCCTCACCTATGGACATGAACTTTGAGTAATGATCGAAGGGACAAGATCTCGTATAAAAGCGGCCGAAATGAGTTTCCTCCACAGGGTGGTGAAATAGTTAAAGCGTTGATAAATCGTCATTTAGACTTTGGGGGGGCTCGTTGATGGCTCAATGTCCATCATCTTGCCTGGGGGCCCAAATACTTTGAAAAGGCCCTGGTCATTACATATTATATGTTAAATACCTGAATTAAATGGGGTGCATATCCGAGATTTTGTGAGGAAAGAGAATACTGAGGTGGAATGAAAATTAGATACCAGAAAAAATGGTGAAAAGGTACACAAACTCAGTCAGATGTTTCAGGTCAGTTTCAAATTCATGTTAACTTTCCCCATATTGCGGGACCAAGCAATGCTCGACATCCATCCTCAAATTATTAGCTAGAAAATAGGACCATGCTATTGCTGTTGCCCCATCTCTTCATCATTGACCTTTTACAAAGCAGCCTCCTGTGGTTGAACCGCCCATCACGGGAACTATGATGAGTGTGTTGAGTGTATTACTTATTACTTATATTTTTGTGTATTTTGTATTTTGTGTTGTGGAGGCCCCTCTATTGTATACATCGAAGTCGGTGGAGGTCAGGTGACCAGCCTTAGCCAATGCATTTAATGGGCGCGTTTTTTTTTCATTTTTTGAGTGTGTGACACCTCTTTACGTTGGTGAATTACTGCAGATGAGCAAGTGAAGAATATACAATAAATAATAAGAGAGAAGAACGGTTTGTCAATATTCCCTCCTAAAATGAAGGAAGAGGCATCAAGATTAACAGGTTATGGGCCCAGGCACAGCACAGAAAGATGGCAAAGACTGGTCCTCGACGGGGACGAAGATAAATACGAACTTTGGGAGGAAAAATTTCTCGGTCATCTGAGACTTTTAGGGAATGAGAGAAACAATCCTCTCAACGGATCATGTTGATGCTGAGATCAATGCTGAATGCTACACGGAGCTAATACAGTTCCTGGACGATCGAAGCTTGTCGTTGGTGATGGGAGAAGCATCAGACGACGGCAGAAAGGCTCTACAAATTTTGCGAAACCACTACGCCAGTCTGGGCAAGCCCAGGATTATTGCCCTGTACACGGAGCTAACATCACTAAGACAAGAGCCAGATGAAACTGTGACCGACTACATCATAGGGACTGAGAAGGTAGTAACGTCACTACGAAGTGCAAAAGAGGTAATCAGTGACGGACTTACAATCACAATGATTTCGAAAGGGCTCCCGGAGTCATACAAACCCTTTGTGGTACACACAACACAAAGCAGTTAAGAGTTGACATTCATTGAATTCAAAAGTAAGCTACGAAGCTATGAGGAGACGGAAAAGTTTGACACCAAGATCAAGTCTGACAATGTGATGAAAGTGGGCGTGTCATCCGTGACATGCTATGGATGTGGACAACGTTGTCATTTTGCACGAGACTGCCGTCAAAAAGGAGCCACAAAATGGTGCAGCTACCACAAAAGCTCAACACACAGTGATGAGACGTGCAGGAGGAAAACGATGCACAAAGATGACGCAAAACAATCTGCAGACAAACAAAAGTGGCAGGAAGAGGAGCAAACATTCGTCTTCAAGATCAGGGATCTCCCATCAGACAACATTAAGGTGAATGGACTAATGGTGGACTGTGGAGCAACATCTCACATTATAACGGACGAAAGAAAGTTCACAAGATTTGACAAGACTTTCAATCCACAACAACACTTTATGGAGCTGGCGGATGGAACAAGGGAGAACAATGTGGCTCTCAAGCGAGGAGACGCAGAGATGATGCTACAGGACATAAATGGGGGACACATCAAGGTTACGCTGACAGGGGCTCTGTTCATATCAACCTATCCCCAGGACATCCTATCAGTGAATACAATTACAGCTGAAGGGGCCAAGGTTGTGCACCCCTAGCGTTAATTCATACTGACTTAGCAGGTCCTATTGAGCCAATTAGTCTAGATGGGTACAAATATGCTATATCATTCACAGATGATTTTTCAGGGGCAGTGGCTGTTTACTTCCTAAAAAATAAGAGTGATGCTATGTTGGCCACAAAGAAATTCCTTGCAGACCGTGCACCTTATGTCAGTGTGAAATGCATCAGATCAGATAATGGTACAGAGTTCACAGGTGAAGGTTTTCAAGCACTTTTAAGGGATCGAGGTATTCGACATGAGACATCATCCCCTCACTCTCCCCATCAAAATTGTACAGCTGAAAGACAGTGGAGGACTTTGTTTGAAATGGGGAGATGCATGTTAATTGGAAAGGGGTTACCAAAAGCACTGTGGCCTTATGCTGTTCAGAGTGCAGCCCATATCCGTAACAGGTGTTATACTGAAATAACCAAAAACACTCCATACTTTGTGCTAACAGGTAGAAAACCAAACCTAGCAAGGATGTGGATTTTTTGATCAGATTGTTACGCATTCAAACATGATCACAAGAAACTTGATTCCAGATGTGAAAAAGGAATATTTGTAGGGTACAGTAAGAACAGTCCAGCCTTTCTAGTTTACAACCCTTATACGAGAAAGGTGTCATAACACAGACTGGTAAAATTTGTCAAAAGGGATAATGCTGAACAACAAACCCAAACTGATGAATATGAAACAGAAATCCATAGATTTGGAGAGCAAAAGTCAGAAAAGAAAAAGAGTGACATGGAACCATTACAGAAAGAAGAGAGCACAGAATAGTATCAGATTTTAAACAGAAATAATACAGACAAATATGAAAATATGCAAAATAGCAAAACTACAGATGAAGAAGAAGTAGTAGTGTCAACAAAGACAGCTTAACTTCAGAGCCCAGCCATGATGACCACAGCGCACGCTACCCGAGAAGAGAAAGAAAAGTCCCCAAATACTTAGACGATTACATAACAGACTTTAAAAATAAAGATGAAACCCACACTATTGTTAATTATTGTTACAGAGCAGTGTGTGGAGTTCCTCAAACCTATAAAGAAGCTGAGATGTCACAGGAGGCACCAGCATGGCAACTAGCTAAGAAGGAGGAGATAGACTCACTTAAAGAAAATGACACATTTGAACTCACCACATTACCTGACGGTAGAAAGGCAGTGGGGGGAAAATGGGTCTATGCAATAAAGGAAAATACTGAAAAGGGAAAGGTTTGCAAAGCCAGGTATGTTGCTAAGGGCTACAACCAGACAGAGGGCATAGACTATAATGAAACATTTGCTCCAACTGCAAACATTTGTTCAGTGGGAGCCCTTATGCAAATTGCTACTCAAAATGATCTTGTTGTTCATCAAATGGATGTGAAGGCAGAATACTTACAGTACATGGTCTGATAGAGGAGGAGATTTATTTGGAACAACCAGAGGGTTTTGAAAACGTATCAAAAACGGGTGAAAAACTGGTCTGTACAGAAAATAAAAAATTTGAAGAAATATCTTTATGGTCTGAAACAGTCAGGTAGGAACTGGTACAAACTTCTAATTAACCACCTGGAACAAGACAATGTTGTAGGGAATCAATCTGATCACTGTGTGTACAAGAAACAGATAGAAAGTGAGATACTCCTTGTGATCATATGGGTAGATGACTTAATCATTGCTGCCAGCAGCAGTGACTTACTTAATAGACTCAAAAACACCATGAGATCAAAATGTAACATGAAGGGCCAGGGAAAAATTTTATCTTTCCTGGGCATACAATTTGACCAAGAGAAAAACAGAATTACAATGAATCAGAAACAATACATAATAAAATTGCTTGAGAGATTTGAAATGTCAGATTGCAAACCTAGATCTAACCCAAGTGAATCAATAAGAAAGGGAGTAATCAGAAATGGGGAGGAGATGAACAGTGAACCTGTAGATCCCCGAGGGTATAGAGAGATGGTGGGCAGCCTGATTTATGCAATGATTTGTACAAGACAAGATATTAGCTGGATTGTGAGTAGGCTTTCACAAACATTGGCAACCCCAAAATCAGAAGATTTAATAGCTGCTAAACATGTTTTAAGGTATTTGAAGGGAACTGTTGACCTTGAGCTATGTTATAAGAAAAATGATGAAGATTTGAATCTCATAGGATTCAGTGATGCTGACTGGGCATCTTCTGTGGAAGACAGAAAAAGTACTACAGGATACAGTTTCAGCCTGACAAGACAGGGTCCTGCTATTTCATGGATATCAAAGAAACAGACCACAGTGGCATTATCAACATGTGAAGCAGAATACATAGGGCTAGCTGCTACTACCCAGGAGAGCATATACTAAACTCAGCTATTAAAGGGTATGGATAGTAGAATTCCCAGCTGCACTAAGATTCACGGTGACAACCAGGGAGCCATAGCACTGTGTAAGAACCCAGTGAGCAGACAGAGATCGATATACATTGATGTGAAATATCATTTCATTCGTACTGCACTCAGTGAGGCTGAAATAATTGTCGTCTATTGGCCATCAGAAGAGATGGTTGCTGACATACTCACTAAGCCAGTTACAACCATGAAAATGCTGAAGTTCAAAGCATGTTTTTTTGGAGACTGAATCTATTGATAAATAGTGGCAAATTATTTTGTTTATGGGGATGAGAACAAGTCAGGGTGTTGAGTGCATGTTATCATCCTGCCATATAATTTTGTGTATTTTGTATTTTGTGTTGTGGAGGCCCCTCTATTATATACATCGAAGTCGGTGGAGGTCAGGTGACCAGCCTTAGCCAATGCATTTAATGGGCGTGTTTTTGTTTTTTTTTGATTATTTGAGTGTGTGACACCTCTTTACGTTGTGGAATTACTGGAGAGCAAGTGAAGAAAAAACAATACATAAGAGCAAGTGAAGAAAAAACAATACATAATAAGAAAGAAGTACGGTTTGTCAATATTCCCTCCTGAAATGACGGAAGAGGCATCAAGATTAACAAGCTAAGGTGCTGCATTCCGGTGCAAGTTGTTCGGGTAGAAAAAAGAAGAAAGAAGAAAGAGAGGATCTATATACAGAAAATTATAAACATACAATATATACATGATAAATATCGGTATGAATAACGATTAGACATAGCAGCGCTGATGGGGTGGGAATGTTTAAAACTGACCGGAATAAATGTAAATGCTTAAATGTAAATGCTTAACGCCAACCTGAGTGTATACTGTTTTGTTCTAATACTCTTGAGGTGACTTATGGCAGTTATATTAAAAGTTTTAAAAGTTATATTAAAGTTGCATTAAAAGCGTAATACTAGCCAACACTTATGTCAGTTTTCAGGTTAAACTTTTGCTGGGCGGGGCAAGTAGGCCCACTTCCGCGTTCGACGTCACGCAGTGTACTTTTTCGCCTCGTTCCAGGCCCCTCGTAACTTTGAACTTGATTGTTTTCAAGTACTCCAACTTCCGCGTTCAACGTCACGTGATGTATTTTTGTACCTAAAAATGACGGACCAGTAGAAGACGGCAGTGCCTGGAACGGCTTGAAGTCATGACTCGTGAATCTCGTGCCACGTTCCGGGCTACTTGTAACTCGTAATTTACCAGTTAAAAGTGGGCGGGGCTACAGCCAAACACGTAAACTCATGACTTCCAACCCGTGTGGCTACTCGGAACTGGTAACGAGGCTACTCGGAACTGGTAACTCAAAAGGTAACTCGAAAGTTACTCGAAACTCGAAACGAAACTCGAAACTGGTAATGAAACTCAAAACTGGTAACAAAACTCATAACTGGTAACGAGGCTACTCGCTGTCTGCTATTGGTCCGTCATTTTTGGGTACCAAAAATACACTGCGTGACGTCGAACGCGGAGTACTTGAATCAAGTCAAGTCAATTTCATTTGTATAGCGCCAAATCATAACAGGAGTTATCTAAAGGCGCTTTACAGGATGGAGCAGGTAGTGCTCCTGAGCGTGTAAACATTCAAGGTCTACGGGATGGACATATAGACACCCAATACATCCCCCGTTAGCGGTGAGGAGAAACCTCCCCTCAAGGGAAGAAACCTCGGGAAGGCCAGGCTACAGGTGGGCGGCCAACTTCCCTGAACGGTTGGCTTGAGAGAGAGAGGGAAGGAGAGGGAGATAGAGAGGCAGAGAGAGACAGACACAGATGTAGGGATGCACAGGTGTAGGGATGCACAGCAGCAGCAGGAGCAGCACCCAGATGTTTGGAGGTCCGACATCATGTTCTAGCTGCCGGTTACGGGGTAATGAAGCACAGGACAACACTTTGGGGAAGAAGCCCAATTAGTAACATGCATTTACCAGACAGGGATGCAGGTAAGGGTGGATCGGTGCAAGTGAGGCGTAGAGGTAGAGGAGATTGAGGAAGAGGGGGAGAGGAGAGCTCAGTATATCATCTGTTTCTAGTCGCAAAGTTTTGTCTAACTATGAAATTTATTGAAAAGGAAAGTTTTTAGCCCACTCTTAAAAGCAGTGACGGTATCCGTCTCCCAGACTGAAGCAGCAAGATGATTCCACAGGACTGTAGCCTGATAGCTAAGGGCTCTGCCCCCGATTCTACTCTTACTGATTTTGGGGATCACTAATAACCCTGCGCTTTCAGATTACAGAGCTCTGGTTGGATGATAAGGCATGATCAGCTCTTTAAGGTATGGTGGTGCCTGATTATTGAGTGCCTTGTTAGCAAGGAGAAGGATTTTAAATTCTATTCTTGGTTTTATCGGCAGCCAGTGAGGAGAGGCTAACACTGGGGAGATGTGGTTTCTTTTTCTTAGTTCCTGTCAGTATACGTGCTGCAGCATTTTGAACCAGCTGGAGAGGCTTCAGTGTCTTGTTGCTACAGCCTGCGAATAAAGACTTTTACTTTTAATTACTTACTTGTAATCCAGCCTGGAGGTAACAAAAGCATGAATTAGCTTGTCAGCATCTTTGAGTGACAACATGTGCCTAACCTTAGCGATGTTATGTAAGTGAAAGAAGGCGGTTCTTGACATTTGTTTAATGTGGGCATTCAGTGACTTGATCAAAGATGACCCCTAAATTTTTTACGGCGGTGCTGACGGACAAGGTAAAGCCATCCAGAGTAGCAATGACAGTATGTAAAGAGTTTTTAAGGTGCTCTGGACCAACAATGATAACTCCAGTTTTGTTTGCGTTGAGCAACAGAAAGTTACGGGTCATCCACACTTTTATGCTCCCAAGACAAGTTTGGAGTTTAGCTAGATGGTTGGTTTCCTCAGGTTTCACTGATAGATACAGTTATGTATCGTCAGCATAGCAGTGGAAGTTGATAGAGTGTTTTCTTATGATGCCACCTAGAGGGAGCATACTGTATATAGGGTGAACAGAATTGGTCCAAGTACGGAGCCCTGCTGGACTCCATGTCTAACCCTAGTCTCAGAGGACACGTTGTTAAATTCTACGAATTGAAGTCTATCTGATAGATATGACTTAACCAGCTTAGGGCGGTTCCTTTGATGCCAATCAGATCTTCTAGCCTATGTCGAGGGATCTGATGGTCAGTGGTGCCGAATGTGGCACTGAGATCTAGTAGAATAGAAGCAAGACCTTTATCAGAAGCAGTCAGGCGGTCATTTGAGGTCACCCTCACCAGTGCCTTCTCAGTGCTGTGATGTATCCTGAAACCTGACTGAAACTCTTCCAATAAACTATTTCTCTGCAGGTAATCGCGTAACTATTAAGCAACAACTTTCCCTAGGATCTTGGAGAGGAAAGGAAGGTTAGAGATAGGTCTATAGTTAGCTAAGACCCCTAGATCAAGGATGGGCTTTGTAAGAAGAGGTTTGATTACAGCAACTTTGAAAGACTCTGGTACGTAGCCAGCTAACAGAGGCATGTTAATCATACCTGTAGTAAGCACAGATGTTCCTATAAGGGAAGGACTTCTTTGAGCAAGCTAGTTGGAACAGCGTCTAACATACCCGTTGTTGATTTGACTGAGGAGATTGTCTTGGTTAATGCAGGGAGGCTGATAGGGGAGAAGCAGTCTAGGGATGGACGAGGTTGTAAGGACCCTGGGCCCTGGGCCAGATCCTGTACAACTGTGTCTGCGTGGCTCAGAGCACTAATTTTGTTTCATATTGTTGTTGTGTGAATATTGTCGTTGAAGAAGGTCATAAAGTCATTACTGTTATTGATTAGCAGGAATACATGGATCGATAGATTCATGACTTTGAGTCGGCCTGGCTAAGGTGCTGAAAAGGAACCTTGGATTATTTTCATTTTCCTGTATTAGTGTGGAGTAGTAGGCAGCTGTGGCTTTACAGAGTAAGTCCTGTGAGTCCTCAGACTGTCCTGCCAGGCTAAGGGAGAATCATCCTATTTAGCTGTGCGCCAGATCTTTTGCTGAGTTTACGTGAGGTTTGCTTTAATTCACGGATTTGAGTACAATCGAGTTCAAAGTTGTGAGTTCATGGGTTTGGCTGTAGCCACGCCCACTTTCAGGTGGTAAATTACGAGTTACAAGTAGCCTGGAATGCGTCTGTTGTGCGGTATTCTGGCAGCAAGACAGATTAGATGAAAGAAAAATCGCTAGCAGTTAGCAAGTGCTAGTGGTTACCATAGGCTTCTGTTGACAGCCGTTGTTGAGTTGGTGCTCCCAATTATGAAATGTTAATTTGTTTTGTTATGATGGGCAAACTTAATGCTATGTTATGTTTATTGATTGATTTGTTTTGAGTTGATTGGGGACTGATTGGTGGACTAGCCCCAGCTGTCTGATTTTCATTGTGGGCGTGTTTCAATAAAAACATCGCACCCACAGCTGATTCTGGTTGACAGGTGTGAAGGTGAAACAACAGAGCGTCTCCGTTTTACATTTCTTTTCTTATATTCGGTGCTTGAACTTGGGTGCACAACGCTGTGCCGCTGTACGGCACTACTCTGACAACAGCCGTTATAGTTGTATAACAGAAAAAAATGGGGCTTTGACTTTTGCCCAAAAAACATATTCATATTCCCCAAATCTAGACACTGCATCAAGTAGTTGTGCTTAAAGTGAAAGGTAGGCTGTGTGTATTTAAAAAAAATGTTAATGCAGCCTTAAAGTCAACCATTTGAATTTGGCTTTTTTTCTGGTTTTGTTCTTTGCTATATAAAGAAATGTATGAAAAGGCACGGGAGCTCTACCTCAAAGCTAAAAATGGGGGAGACCCTCGACACAGATGAGGATCATGAGAACATGACAAGGAAAAGAAAGTAAGAATATTTTTTCATTATGATGTATAATATTATATGTAATTTGTAACTCTAATCATAAATATTATTTTCACTAATGACATTGCCCTCAATATTATGTAACCCTGGTTATTTTTATAATGATGTTATTTCCAAGGTCCTTTGAATGCATTATAGTTATACTGTGTTGTGGTCGGTTATCACGAGGTGGAAAAAATTCCGAGCTTGCCTGAGCGTATGACCTGCAGCTCTGGGTGTGCTGCAGGTGATGTTGTGTAGCTCATGCAAAACATCACCTGAAGGTCTGCGACACAGACAAAGGCACAGGCGGGAAAAGAGAAGAACACTCGAAGCTGCTATGAAGAACGCTGTTGCGGTTAGATACATTGGTAAAATAACCAGTCAGAATAGTCGATAAACATGGTTTAATGATGCTTGATGATCATGATATTGCGACAATGTGACTTGTTTACATTGAGTATTATGAGTGTTAAACACCTTTTTTTTTTTTTCTCATGGTCGGCTGCATTTATTTTCAGTGTGTACAAAATCCCGTATATTTCCCATGTTGAAGCTTATAGTTCATGTTAAAAGCTAGATATGTACATGTTAAATTCAATTCATTAAATATCTTCATTTTATCTAAAAGAAAAGCGAATTATTTAATTCATGTATGGGCTAACTGGTTAAACGTGCAAATTTATTTTTCATTTTGAACCCAAGGACATAAGTGAAAAAGACAATTAAGTAGTGTGGAGGTTAAGTAATCTGCATACTTGTGTGCAGACAGTTTTTTTCTTTGTTTTTTTTGAGGGACAATTTGCCTGTTCCACGTGAGGAGCTGCCCCATCGTAGCCCAGGACTTCAATGCTGTGGAGTGCATGTCAGGAAATCGAGGATGTCAGTATGTCTGCCATACCAGGAGGGTGGTAGCAACAAAAAACAAAAGGAAATCCACCTGAGAGCAACCTTATTAATTAATTTGCTACTTTTCGCCTGAGTCTCAGGTTGTTTTTTGTTCTTGGCCAAGATAACTGACAAAAACTGACCCCATAAAAAGACTGACGGTTGCAACCCAAAACCAATTAAGTAGAACCACATTTCTTTTTTTTCTCTTTCTTCTCAAAGGGGAGTTTTGAAATACTTTATTTTTTGTGTACTATTTATTTTATAGAGAGGGATCACACTCCTCAGCCTCCCTGGGAAAGTATATTCCAGGGTACTGGAGGCGAGAATCCGGACGATAGTGGAACCTCAGATCCAGGAGGGACAATGGGGGTTCCGTCCTGGCCGTGGGACACTGGACCAGCTCTATACTCTCCGCAGAGTGCTGGAAGGATCATGGGAGTTTGCCCAACCAGTCCACACGTACTTTGAGGACTTGGAGAAGGCATTCGACCAGGTCCCTCGCGGTGCTCTGTGGGGGGTGCTCCGAGAGTATGGAGTTCATGGCTGTGCGGTCTCTATACAACCGGAGCGGGAGCGTGGTCTGGATTGCCAGCAGTAAGTCAGATGTATTCCCAGTACATGTTGGCCTCCAGCACGGCTGCCCTTTGTCACTGGTCCTGTTCATTATTTATGTGGACAGGATTTCTAGGCGCAGCCAGGGGCTGGATTGGGTCCAGTTTAGGGACCACAGGATCTCATAGCTGCTTTTTGCAGATGATTGCAGATATTGTGTGTTCATATTCTTCTATACATAGAAACTCTCTTCTTCTTCCTTCTTTTCTTTCCTAACTACTTACACCGGAATGCAGCACCTTCGTTTCATTACTCAATTCAATTGCCGCAATGACAATAGAAGATTCCTGATTCCTGATGATGCTGTCCTGTTAGTGCCCTCAGACCAGGACCTCCAATGTGTGCTGGGGCGGTTTGCAGCCAAGTGCGAGATGGCGGGGATGAGAATCAGCACCTCTAAATCTGAGGCCATGGTTCTCGACCGGAAAAAGGTGGACGAGATCCTGCCTCAAGTGGAGGAGGTAAAGTATCTTGGTGTCCTGTTCATGAGTGAGGATAGATAAGAACGGGAGATCGACCGACGGATCGGTGCAGCGGCGGCAGTAATGCGGTCGTTGTACCGGTCCAGGCCTTAATATCTTGGGGTCTTGTTCACGAGTGGGGGTAGAATGGAATGGGAGATGCAGGACGGACTGGTACGTCAACTGCATCACTGCACTGATCCATTGTGATGCAGAGGGACTAGAGCCAGAAGGCAAAGCTCTGTTTTACCAGTCAATTTACGTTCCTCCCCTCACCTATGATCATGAACTTTGCGTCATGACCAAAAGGACAAGATCTTGGGTTCAAGCGGCCGAAATGAGTTTCCTCGTCAGGGTGGCGGGATGCACTCTACAAGATAGGGTGAGGAGTTCTGTCACCCGGGAGGAGCTCAAAGTAGAGCTGCTCCACCTCCACATCGAGAGGAGCCAGCTGAGGTGGTTCGGGCATCTTTTCCAGATACCTCCTGGGCGCCTTCCCAGGGAGGTATTCCGGGCATGTCCAACTGGGAAGAGGCCGCGAGGAAGACCCAGGGCGCGTTGGAGGGACTATATTTCCCAGCTGGCCTGGGAACGCCTTGGGGTCCTGCCAGAGGAGCAGCTGGGAAGAGGGAAGTCTGGGCTTCACTTCTTGCTGCCCCCGCAACCCGGCCCCGGATAAGCGGCAGAAGATGGATGGATGGATATTTATTTTATACTCTGACTTTAACAAAAAAGAAAAGCAAATGCAAGTGAACAGAACATTTACATGAACTCTGTCATCAAATCTTGTGGTCCTGTGGATGTGTATGTGGATTGGAGGTCACGCTTACTCTCTTCCAGAGCTTGCCAATCTCCTCCGCAAACCTGGAAGATCAGAGAATGTGAATCCAAAATTAACCTGTGATAAGGGATTAAATCCATCCATCTACAGACGGATTTCTGTCACTTGGAAAAAGGGGAGGAAAAAAGAGAGACCCCAAAAAAGTTGACGTAGATTATGTTGTGGTTTTGACTATCCAATGAAAGCAGGCTAGTCATTTAACTGACGCTGTTTTAAACCAATAAACGAATTTATCAGCGACTGGAGGGAATAGTTGTATGAGTGGAATCAGCAGAGATGTAACATGTTTTTTACCAACTTAAAATGGATCGATGATGGTTCACGTCATCTGAGAGCAGCATCTTCGGTCAGTGTCTGTTCCCTGTTGAGGTCGTGTTTTCCCATTAACTACAGGAGATTCCACCGGTGCTAATCACGGTACTCCGATGTCTGCACGAGTTTGTAGCAAAGACATTATTCAGCTTCACCACAAAATGATGCAAATGTCATCCCATCTTGAAAGATAGAAAGAGGCGCGGCACCCCCCGTCATTAACGCGTTCATCATATTGTAATGAAAGTTGAACATTAATCTCTGTGTCACCACAGCCGTTGTCGCTGACAACTCCCCCTCTCCCCCACCCCAGATAGAGACGCTGACCTAACTTTTGATGCTCTTTGTGATTCGTCATTTATCTCCAACATTAAGATTCAATCAATCTATCAGTCAACCAATTAATTAATCAATTTCAGTCAAAAAATTTTTTTTCAGACAAATTTTTTTTTTGCTTTAATCCCTGGATTCAACCCCTAGATCCAGTTATCATACTTCGGACCAGCAGTAGATTTTTTTTTCTAAGAGATGGGGACACACGTCCTGGTTACAATTACATTCTTTTACTTTTTCTGATTTGTGTAATCTCTGGGACAAATTTTAAATTTTCAAACTCTAACGAACTTGGTGATGAGGATAACTGTCACAATCTCCCTCCGGCTCCAAAAATTCCTTAATGGCAACCAAAAAAATTACTGCATCAAATCCAAGTTAGTGATATGTCTGAAAATTTTTTTTTCTTTTTATCTATTGCTTGTTTATGGTCTGTATTGTAAGTTGCTTTACATTTCGTGCACCCACATAGACACCGTGCCATCTGTATATGTTACTTTGCTCATCGTCTATTTTATAATTTGCTTGGGACAAACATGTAAGCTAAGACACCTTGTGCATTTCCAGTCTGTACAACAGAGTTTACAAGCCAGGCACCACCACAACATTCATCCAACTTGCTCACGCACCGTACTTATCCTCACACCCCCTCACACTGCCAGGGTTGACGATGCTGTTTAGTACCCCCATGCCAACACTAGAAAGCAGTGCAGTGTTTACAAACTGATGAATGAGGGCCTACTAGACTGAAAGCCCCATGCTGATGTGTGTGTTCGATATCTGATCCTGTTGACTTCTGAGTGCCCCACCCACCTGTAAGGAGCCTGTCAGCCAAAGGGCCAAACGCAAAGTGACACAAGTGCAGCACAGAAACAGTCTCTGATGGGCCTCCTAACCATGAGCTCACACACACACACACACACCATCTGTCCTGAGGTTTCACTTCCTTCTCAGTGATCGTCACAGCAGTTTGTTGCTAATGCTCTCTCTCTCTCACACACACACACACACGCTGGTGTGTGTACACGCCTAATGACTGTAATACTTTGGCAAACAATGAGCTGCGTGTCCTGATGGTATCAAAGATGGAGACTGATGAGCCCGAGCCTGAGTTTTGGCTTCACATTTTTAGTTTTAAATCACTCTAATAAATTACTGACAAAGAGTTGAACTATTTGTGTGTGTGTGTGTGTGTGTCAGTGTGAAAGGATGTCATAAGTCACTATCTCCTTCATGGCAAACACCTCCGCCTGCTACTCCCTCCTCCCAAAGCCTGCCAGCCTTAGGATCCAGGGGAAGTCCCTACGATGCTCGCATCTGTCCGGGAGGGGGGTATGTGGGGTGTGGCAGTCTCTCAGGCAGGACACATGGCACGCAGCACAGGTTTCTCCAGGGTGTCAGACTTTGATATGGATCTGACAGACAGATAGAGACTGAGCGTTAAGACGCGCACGCACACACAGGTATGCAGAGGTGTGATGAGCCTCCTCTTCCTGCTCAAAGCTTTGTGGCCCATCAGGCCCTGATCAATCAGCCCCACACAGGCCTTGGTGGAGGGATGGTGGCTGTGGCTCTGAGGGGTCACATGACTGCCTCATGTTACAACCTCAGTATCGGCCCCGCCCGCCAAGCTCTCTGTCACACACACACACACACACACACGCATACACACACACCTCACTAAGCAGCACCCAGACGCTGGAGTTGGCCTGAACCACCAGCCGCAGAGCAGAGATGGGCCGTAGTTCAGCGCCGATCTCCCCCTCAGCTATGCCGTCCTGGAATGTGCCTGCAGCGGGGGGGGAGTGGTCAGCTTGTGAGTGAGCCAGTTTATGCCGTTGTGTGTGAGGGTGTAACTGAAAGTCGGTGTACCAACAACGACGAAGCCTTTGTCCAAGGTCTTATTTGAGGCAGTGGAGTTGAGAAGCAGGTTGTGTGCCAGTGATGCCTTGAGGAGCAGAACATGAAGCCTTGAGAGAGATGACACACACACCTATATTTTCATGTGAAGATGATCTGCGTGTTCCCTCTCCGGTATGGATCAGAGCGACAGACCTCATGTCAGGGTAGCACTATATGAGGTCAAAGGCCGTGTGTGAGTCTCGCGTCATGATTTTCACCTGTGTGTGTGTATGTGTGCATCAGCAGCGGTGTCGCTGCCTCCAGGATAAGTTGTGCAGAGGATCTGCAAGTGTTCACAGGCATAAACACACATGCACGTGTGTGTGTGTACTTGTGAGTAAACGTGTAGTTGAATCACTACACACACATTTACACTTTGATCAAGACGATCCGCATACACACACATACTCAAGGGTGGGTCTGTGTGTGTTTGTGTGCGCGTGGTGTGTGTGTGCGCAATGTGTGTGTGTGTGTGTGAGTGAGTATGTGTGTGCGCACAAGTGCGTGTGGTGTCTCATTACACACTTGAATGATTGGATGATGCTCTGAAGTGTAAGGTTACAGAACAGAAAACAGCACACAACACATGGGTGAACAAAATGACGGGGTGGAGAGGAGGAGGGAGAGAACAGGAGGGAGAGAACAGGAGGGGGAGACGGAGAGAGGAGGGAGAGAGAGGGCGAGGAGGAGGGAGAGTGGGATCCCTCGCTCCCTCAGCATGTTGAGGACTTGGTGCACTGCAGTCTGAGGAGCATCTATGCAGCCCTCACCTCTACACCGGATTACGTGCGTGCCTGCATCTGTGTGTGTGCGTGCGTGCGTCCTTCATGCTATTACATACCTGTAATGCAGAGCCGAGATAAGGAAGCTGCTCAAACTAGAACGTTTGTTGGCCACACCAGGAAATATATACATGCACGCACACACATACACATACACGCACGTGTGCGCGCACACACACACACACACACACAAACAAACGCCCCTTGCTGGCAGTCCTCTCTGCCTTGGCAGCCTGTGTGTCAGCCACAGGTCAAAGGTCCACGCATCCCCTCACCAGCTGATGAATCCTGGACCTCTGCTTTTCCACAGGGGGCCCGCAAGTCTGGGCCTCAGGCTCCGCCCCGTCACTGGCTCGCACACCCAGGAGCGTCGGCTTGGGTGCGGCCAGTGTGTGTATGAGTGTGAGTGTGTGTGTTGCCACAGTTTGTGTGTCCATCACTTTGCCTCGTTTTGCCATGAGACGCATGGCCACACTGCCAGCATCCGTCACACCTCAGACGAAGCTTCGACCCGGCAGAACGCGCGCACACGCACACACACACACACGACTCACGTTGCTGGGCAGCACCTCTACGGTGGTGTTGATGAATCGATCTCCGCTGGTCTCGATGTTTCCACTCCGGAACAGGAAGCTGAGGAGGAACACAGAGCGTCACACCTTCCCACACCTTTACACACAGCCACCATCTCACCACCAAACACCTCGCATTGTGTCGAGAGGCTCTGCCCCCGTGAGGTGACCTCTCACCCTCTGGAGGAGATGGCTCCGCTTGCTCATCTACCCCCAGAGAGGAGGCCCAAAAAGGAGCGTGGCCACGAGGATGGACGTCAGCATGCCAAATTAACGCAGCTCAATAACAACACTCTTGTCTTGTCTTAATGATTTGTGTCTAAATTGGTGAGGGCAGAGACGAGAAGCAGCCACAGATGAGGAGGATGAAGAGGTGAGGGGAGACAGAGGGACAGACAGGGGGACAGAAATGGGGACAGACAGAGGGACAGACCTGTCCATTGGCAGTCCTCCAACATCCTGTTTGACTGACAGCTCCCCCTAGGTGTGTGTTGATCTAACAAGGCGAACACACACAACCACAGAACACTCAAACACTCCTCGTTTAATACCAGAGGAGACATACACACACACACACTCATAAGGATGTTGTGCTTTTGTGTAAGTGTGTGTGTGTGTGTGCGTGTGTGCGCGTGCTGCAGTGCTCATCCAACTGCCACACAGGATCCCACTGAGCAGTAGTATATGCATCTATGCTACTCCAGTACTGCAGTACTGCAGAAGTGCAGTACTGTGTTGGCCCTGAGGTGAGAAATGGCTGACACACTTGCCAGTAGGGCCAGGAAGTGTGTGTCAGCGTTGCCTCACACTTCCTGCTCAGTTCACGCGAACTTCCTGTTTCATAATCAAAGGCTGCAAGTTGCTGAGTGGGTGGATCAGTGAGTGTGTGTTTACTGTATGTGTGTTTCTGTGTGTTTGTGTTTGCTGCAAAGGCTGCAAACACTCGCAAAAAGTGCAGTTCACACACTGGTTTCCATGCTGACCATGACACTGCTGCAGCGGCACATAACGCGCCCCCTGCTGAGCGCTGAGCGGAGTGGGCACTGACCCATGGGCGTGGATGGGCTGTGTGAAGAGGAAGAGGACGAAATCTCCAGTCCGTGGTGTGAGCGCCCACAGGAAGTCCTGGCCGGCGTAGGCCCGGTCCAGACTGTGCTGCTGGTGGTGCTGCAGGCTGCTGCTCAGAACTGCCACCGGGTTGGAGTGAGGCCGGAACAGGACCGGCCTCCCAAAGTCCTTGTCCTGCGGCACACACATCCTGTCACCCTTGCTGATGCTGTGTGTGTGTGCTTGTGTGCGTGTGTGTGTGTGTGCGCGTATGTGTGTATGACCTTCAGGTGCTGCAGCTTCCCAGACAGGGAGGAATGCAGCCCCACGTGCTGGAACAGAGACGGACGGTAACGCCTCTTCAACGCCTCCTTCTGCTTCGTACAGTGTTTCTGAGAACACACACACACACGCACACAGACACACAAACACACAGCTGTATGAGCAGGTGCACGCATGAGGACTTCTGTGCTGAGTGTGACCTCTGACCTCTGTCCCTGTGTGGCTGCCATCAGAGGGTTGATTAGTTTCTTTCTAACAGGATTTAGCGGAATGTCTATTTATCAAAATAGAAATCTGGACCTGCAGGACATGAAAGCTGGATGCTGCCCTCAGAAAGCCTCTCTGGCTGTGCTGCAGCTCATGAAGATGTTGAGGCCGACGATTCCACTGAGGTGTGTGTGTGTTGGTGTGCCACGATGTTGTTTGCGTGCTAATAAGCTTAGTGGGAGTGACAGTGTTGCCATTTACTGCATTTGTTCTCCTTGAGCATGTGTCTATTTGCATTGTAGAGCTCAGCTCACCCTCACCTGCCGTGTTTACACACAGAGCGGAATACAGACGCACACATACCCACCCACCACCCTCCTCACAGCCTGAGGAGGAGGGGTGGTCAAGTGTGTGTGTGTGTGTGTGTGAGTGTGTGTGTGTGTGTGTGTGTGTGTCTGCCTGCTAAGAGATCTCCGCCCTCACACTGTGAAACCTGTTCACTAACCCGTTCACCCTTACCTCAGAAACTTCATCAAACATTGATGCTGTGTCCCCTGTGTGTGCATATGTGTGAGTGTCTGTGTGTGCGTCTGTCTGTGCGTTGGTGAGTGTGACTCACAGCATCCTTCTCTGGGCTGCACACCCTCACCCACAGGATGTGGTCCAGCAGCCAGTCCACCGGTTTGTTCTGGTGAAACATCAGGAAGAACTCGGCGATCATTGGGAGGTCACGAGCTCGGAACATCTTCCCTGCAGAGCGCGCGCACACACACACACACATACACACATGCACTATGTGAGTTTGCTGCAGCTCGCCTGCTCCCCTGTGTTGAGGTAACACACACACACACCTATGAAGCCGAGCTGGGAGAACTCCAGGTAGAGCCAGTCTGTGGTGGCCTCCTGGGTGGCGAAGGTCTTCATGGTGTCATAGTAGTTGGCCTTCGCAATGACATCATCCTCCAGCTGCACACACAGACAGACAGACACACACACACACAGACACACAGTTGTTCTGCGTGGTGCTGGACTGCCACATGGGTGCAACTGCGGCGGCGGGGACCTGCCCCGGCAGGTCTGGGACCTTCTCGGGGCAAATGTGCGTCTGCAGGGGAAATTCCTGAATTTACCAATCTCAGCTGTGCAGACATAATGCAGCAGGAAGTGCCACACCCCCTGCAGGAGGAGAGTGTGTGTGTGTGTGCCTGTGTGTGTGTGTGTGGCCCGTCACACGCTATCATGACGGGCTGAGAGCGCACAAATCAACCCGCATAGCGGCAACAGCTGGAGACCCACCAGCTCCCAGCTGGTCGCACTGCCCCCACAGGGCAGCGATGCCATGCGCGTGTCGGGACATGGCCAGACACACACTCTGACCCTATAACACACTCACACACACACACACACCTGGACATAGTAAGTCCCTTTGTCCTGAGCGTACAGCATCAGAAAGCTGAAGTCCAGATTCTGCTTGGTCCTCCACCTGAGAACACAACACAAACGTGCACACACACAGACACTGTGGTCAGCAGTGTGTGGCAGTGGCGCTGCCAGAGTACTGCCGTACTGGCTGGCATACTTGACTCTGTCCTTGGAGTCCCCAAAGGATTCTCTGATGCTGCTGAAGTCTGGGTAGTAGTGCGGCGAGGGCGAGACCACCTCCAGCAGGCCTGACCGCACCTCCCGGGGAAAACTGCCCCC
>OMPJ01024104.1:2419-13781 GCA_900312935.1 Carapus acus
TTGTTACCTTCGGCCTCCGCCGCCACGTCTGCCGCTGCCTCCGCACATGCGGCGGGCAGGTGCTCAGCCGCGCGCACGTGCCGGGCCGCGGCGACCTCCACGCCCCACGGCGTCACGTGGGAAACTTGAACTTCAGCGAGCAGCTGAAGTCGGCGCGGCGGACGTTGCCCTCCCACTTCATCACCCCCGCCACCGTCATGAGTCGCGCTTAAGAGGATAATTCAGGCATTTAAATCTGTGCCACCGGGGGGGAAATGATGCTGAGGCAACTAGCAAGTATTTCACGAGTTATTGCAGCGCTGCTGAGTCGCGGCGAGTAATTGTTGCTCCGTCTGTGTTGCCGGTGATTAATAGCGCCGGAGTGTGACCTCATTTCATGTCCACTACAGACATTAGCACGTTAGCGTGCTTCCACAGAGTCATCGTGCTTTGCTGAAAAAAGACAGGATGGGTTTTTTTCCCCCTCCTTGTACAATTTTTTAGCTCTGTGCGACTCGGCTGACCTCGTCCACCGCGTCTCTCAACAAACCGCTGATTGAAAGCACATGTGTGTGACTTATTCGTCTCCAGTGACACTCAATCCCACGATGCCTCGCTGACGTCCGACTGTCCCTCCGTGCAAAGCGGCACAAATCAGATGCAGAAGGTGAGGAAGAGGAGGAAGGGAAATGTGGAGGGAAATGGCCCGACCAAGTCCAACTTGCAAATCGCTGCCAGCATGGTTTGCAAAAGGTCAAAGGCCTTTGCACGTTGTGTTTGCCCAGCGTAGTTTTTGCATGTGCCTGAATCCAAAGTACAGTTTCAAATTGTTTCTCAACATTAACTTTTACAAAGTTTGCAAAGACTAAAAAGCCTGCAGGCTCTCTGATCACGTCAGAGGTCAGAGGTGAAGGTCAGGAATGGGAAACTCACGAGGGGAAACATGCAAAACTGCACGGCTGCAGCAAGGCAAATTTGCACAGCCCTCATGCAAACTTTGTTTACTTCCCCCAATCTAAATAAACACAATGACGCACGAGGTCGCTCTGGATTCCTGAACCTCCTCGACAGTGAATTCTGACGGCTTTTCCATAAGAAGGAGGCTTTGTTCTGCGGAGATCCAGCCGAGATTAGCGCGTCATTTGTCGCAATTATAAAATAAGCCGGTTAAAGCGGAATTTTATAGGCTTTATATCAAACGCAAATGGAACCAGCTGCCACTGAGCTGACCTGTGTGTGTGTTCCCCTGTTGTGACGCATCGATGGAATGATTTACCTGGCACAGGAGTGTGTGTGTGTGTGTGTGTGTGTGTGTGCGCTTAGGGTGTTTAGGGTGTGTGCGGCCCCAGGGGGTGGGATGTTTTTGACCGCTGCTCGTAAGGAAGTCGCTCATTTTTCCTGTTTGTTAGCTCACAGCTTGAGTCACATGCAGATTAATTACAGCTCAGAACACCAAACGGCTGTAGATCATCCAAACTGTGGCGGGAAAAAAAGAAGCGACAGCACAACACAGAAATACAACACACACACACACGCATGCACACACGCACACACCAATTGCCATGAGGTGGCAGCAGTACTTTCCTCTAGTCAGATGTCTATGTCTGTCCTTTGTGCGTGTGTGCGCAAGTGTGTGTGTGTGTGTCTGTCTGTGTGTGTGTGTGTGTGTGTGTGTGTGTGTGTGTGTGTGTATCAGAGTGGTAGAGGTACACATCAACCGACCATACGTTTGTTTATGTGTATATGAAAATGTATTTCCATGCTTTTGTTTATGTGTATATCCATGCTGATGTGTGTGTGCGTGGGTGCGCGTGTGTGTGTGTGTGTCTGTGTGTGCATGCTTGTGTCACGACTCCAGGCAGCAGAGCACATGCCAATGACCTCAGTCGGCGCTGACCCGACTCCGTCAGCCCTCACATGTGCTACTGCGTGTGTGTGTTGGTGAGTGTGTGTGTGTGTGTGTGTGTGTGTGTGTGCGTGCGCCCGGGCATGTGAACAAGACAGACGGAGAGAAAAATGGGCAGACAGAGAGAGAAAGAGAGAGAGGGAGAGAGCGAGAGAGAAGGATAGAGAGAGAGAGAAAGAGAAAGAGAGAGAGAGAAAGAGAGAGAGAGACAGCTTCTCCAAGTGGGTCATCTGTGTTTACACGGCCCTACAGAGGGCACAGAAATGGGTCGCACCCGGCGGCCGCAGGCCGTCGGCGGCTGTGGATGTCGTTGTCCCGAGCCCGAGCCGATGTTGTGGCGGCGCTCAGAAGTCACGTGACCTCGCCAAGGTCGTCCACCAGCAGCGTCCGCGTGGTTTCCAGCTCACACTCGCCTCCTCGTCCTTCACCCTCTGCTCAGGGTTCCTGCCGGGGCCCACGCGGTCGCTCGTCAACACGGCGTGCTGGGTTTCTGGGATCGAACTGGCAGTTGTTGCAGCGAGTCCCCCCTCCTCCTCCTCCTCCTCCTCCTCCTCTTTTTCGTCCTCCTCCTCCTTGTATATTTGGCGCAGCATTATTGGCCGACCCGAGGTCAAGCGGCTGCTGCCTGACAGGAACGAGCTCTCTGTTCAGGGGAAGTGAGCGTGCATCCTGTTAACGTCAGCACTCACTGTTTATTCGGCTTTTCCGTGGCCATGGGGCTGGAAAAGTCACGTGGAATCGCGCTTACGGATTCGGGGGACAATTGCCGCTTCAGTACCGAAGAACAGCACGAAAAGACCCGGCGTGTGTGTGTCAGTGTATGAGTGTCTCTGTGTGCGTGTGTCTGTCCGACTTCTCTTTTTCCAGAGAAGTTTCCCTCGTGTTCCTGCAAGGCTGCGACACATCTGTAGTCCGACCAACACCCCTCCTCCCTAAAACTCCCTCTCTCCCTCTCTACTTTAGCACTCCGTCCCTTTCTCTCTCTCTCTCTCTCTCTCCCTCAATGCCCATCTCTCAGCACCCTCGCTCTCTCCATCATATCCATCCCCCTCTCCCTCCCTCCTTCTCCTCCTATCTCCACCACAGTTCTTGTGCACAAACGTAAGACATGAAAAATCCAGGAGGGAGGATGAAAGCACCTAAAATGGACACCCCTTGCACATCGCTCACACACACTCAAGTAAATCTAAAACACACTTTCGGCCCCATCGACGTCTGCGCCGCGCGCGTCTGACAGCCACGCTCTAAAGTGACGAATCCGCGCCGGCAAGCTGTGCGAAAAGCGACACATTCTCGCCAAATGATCTCACTCGCTCACTAGCCAGCGCTTATAGAGCGCCGCGCCTGCGTCAGAGCTCAGGTTACACCTCCGTGAAAACGGAGACGGTTGCATAAGTCTGAGGTATGCGGGGTCACCGGTAGCAGAGCGAGTGAACCCGGCGGAGACGCTGCCGAAAGCGGCGCCACACTTATTCAGTTGCTCTCTGCCAGGCCGCCGACATGCCAGAATGAGGTCGAGCAGAGTTCAGTGAATAATCCAACAACAGATACCTGGATTTCGCACCGCGCTGCTCATATTTCCTCCTGTGACAAGCGCTATTGTAAATAAAAGGCCGGTTTCTGCTGTGCAGGTGACACGCAGAGGTCTGGCTGCCCTCGGCCGGCTCCTCCCTCACACCACAACCCAGTGAGGCCTGGAAGTAGGTCATCTATAATCCCCTTTATGTGCTGGCTACTCAAACATCCGCCTCGTTGCGCTGAACCCTGCTGCCCCCGTTCCTCGGGCGTGTCGGTTGACCCCGAAACGCGCGGTTCTCTCTCCTTGCCTTTCCCACGCCGAGGTAAATGTTTCACCACGTCCGTCTCGGACACCAGGAACATTTCCCCTTTGCTGCCTGCGATAGTTTGGTTTCAGCTGATTGCAGCGAGTTCAGCTAGCGGCTGTTGTGTTTTAAATTTACCAACACGTTGCACATTAGCGAGCACAGTGTGCAGCATTGGAGAACCCAGCAGATGATCAACTATCGCAAAGGGTGGCTGCTGTAATGTAAGCACAGGTCCGCTGAATTACAGGCTACATGCTAGTTACCAACTTCTGTTTATCAATCGTGCCAATTTTTTTGCTTTTCTTAGTAAGAATCAGGATGCCAACCACTCTTTCTGTTTTATTATTGACTTATTTGATCAGTTCCCTGCTAACCTGTCTTCTTGGTCGCTGTATGATCAGTGTTTACGTATTTGTTTACAGACGAAATACCCCGGCTCCATGTTTGCTTCTCTTAGATGGGAGGGCCTTAACTTTACCCTACAGTCCCCAAGGCACTTAACACGTAGCGCTGCCTTCATGTTGAAGGGGAAAATAGTGACGCACAGGGTTTATGTTTGTGTTGTACTCTTTATTTGCGTTCGGTGACGGGATGTATGTTCTTTGAGGCTGCAGAACACGTCGGTAAACACGATCGACACACACACGTGTACAGCAGTTGTTTGAGGCATGACTGAAAAATGAGGTTTCTCTCTTCTCAGGTACATCCTCCTGATGATACTCTGGGAACGGAACAAGAAGTTGTTCAACTGCCTGCTGACCTTTGACATTGAGGAATTCATGCCCATCATTTACACTCCGACAGCTGGCCTGGCCAGTCAGCAGTACAGTTTGGCCTTCAGAAGACCCTGGTGAGACAAAGACATGTCTGCTCCATTATGTTGGCGCTCTGTGCAAACAGGCAGAGCCAATGACACAGCCACCAATGACACAGAGGTGTTATTGCATACAAATCTTTTTTCTTTTTTTGGGGGGGGGTCCGTTTGGTCAGTTTATTACTATTGCATTTGACATTACAGTTACACTTTGAAACAAATCTTATCTTATCTATAGATTCACATTGGACATTTTTATTCTCATATTCTATGTATCTCTAAGATTTCTACTTGATGCTACTCAGTGATCCTTTGTACACTGGACTGAAACGCAAGAAAATTAGAGGGAGGGAGTACGATGACCTCATCGCTGAATTCATGCAGGCCGTAACAGACAGGTGAGTGTGAAAGACACACCTAATAAAAATCAAAAAGGCCAAGTTCATGCCTAAGCTCACTTTGAGTGTGCTCGCTATGTCCCCCTGCAGGTACGGAATGAACTGCCTCATAGTGTGAAGATTTTGTTAACAGCAATGTGTTCAGGATCCTAAACAGATGCAGAAATCGGTGCTGCACCTCTAATGTCGACATTCAAGGTACCGGCCAACTGTCCATGTGTGGATGTTGTGAATTAATTGTGCTGTTGTGATTCCTATTCTAGCTCAGCAGGGGGCAGCATGTACATATTTTTATTCAGTGAGTCTTATTCAGTCAATCGGCCAATTCCAACCTTGAGTAAACAGTATTTGGTCTGTCAGTCTCTTAGTATTGATCGGTGTTTGTCTGCAAACCTTAAGCAGTCTGTCTCTCGAATCTTGACTATTCTGAGGATCACCAACAACACACTATTGGACCACACTACTGTTTTCCAAGGAGCTGGGGTGGTGAGAGGCTTTGCTCCTACTCAAGCATATGAGCATCTTTGTGATTGCACCTGTCTGTCTGGTATCTCGAGACAGTGACAAAACGCAGTGCATGGACGTGTTTAGCAGTGGTGTTTGATTTCAAAGTTTATAGGGGCAACCAGAATCCATTTGGGCAACCAGGTCACAAACAGGCAGACAGACATGCACAGAATAAACAGGAAGACCAAAACCTAAGGGAAAAACCAGAATCCAGAACCCTGCAGGATCAAGAACAGCCAGGCAGGCATCCAGAACCAAACAAGGGAAAAAACAGGCAGAGAACATGAGGTGAGAGGGCCTCCAGAATCATTTAAAGGCAAAAACAGGCATGAAACATGAGGCAGACGGGCCTGCAGAACCCATCAAGGGCAAACTCAGGCAGATAGACTTGTACTAGAAATACGTGTGACACGACAACAACAAAATCATGCAACAATCTGAACATTGGAGGAACCAGAAGACAGAATTATGTACTTCTCAATTAACCTCAATGGATAACAGGTTCTCAACACAAATTAGCCAGGCAAATCAACCACTCATAGACCAGGAAGCTGAACCAAAACCCACCATTTATTGCATCGAAATAAGATGCAAGTGTTGAAATGCACTTTGATCATCAACAAGTAAAAACTTGCCTAACCATGATTACAACTTCACCCTACAAGAGGGCAACAAAACAACCCCCCTTCCTAGCAGGGGTCTTGACACTGTCTGTCTAGTTTTATGCTATGGTGGAGCACGAGGAATATCTGGTCACCAAGCACTTCTACATTTTCCACATCACTCTGGATGTGTGTCCTCTTCTTGTTTTAGTCTGATATTCATCGTTCTATGTTATTAGCATACATAGCAATGAGAACAACAAACTATTTATCATGTTCATCCTCCTCACTCGAGTTAATGCCTGGCTAACATGATTCGGTTTAAACAGCAACATCAGATATTTTCACAGTCCTCACAGTTGTTCCTCAAGGTCTATTGTGGTCAAGAGAGGGTGTTAATCTGTTTTCCCCACAAACACACAGATAGATGGATAGGTAGAGTGCAGCATAATCATTCACACTAGTGTTGGGATTTTATCATTTCAGTCTTATATTTTATCTAGTGTGTATCTAAACCATCTCCGTCTTCACATTTAAGGTTAAAGAAACCACTCCTCACCCTTGAATTCACTTCACTCACTGGCCATATTAACCACTTTCCTGAGTAATAGATTAGGATCAGTCGCCAACTTCTTTACCTTTATGTAAAATCACCTCCTTTAGTGTTTCACCATCGAACAACAGACTTTCAAGGACCTCTATGAGGCTAGTCTATCGATTGAGTATGAGCAAGCAGCATAGCTCTCTAACTGAGGGCTAGCAAATTCACCCTACACAGACACGCCTGAGATAGCATTAGCATCATTGTCTTTTGTATTTACAAAGGAAATGCAGTAGCAACAAGAGAGAGATATGTAACTTTGTCAACGCTGTTCACAGGTACACCAACAAGGTGGGTTTAAGGGTCAATATCTAAGGGTGGGACAGTGCAATGTTTGAGAGGCTACGGCCTAATTTCAGTTCAAAGCTTTCATCTAATCATTCTCCTAATAAGGTGTCTTGCTCCATCATCTCACATTGGTAAAGCGTGCTAACAGTGACACACATCCACACACTCAAAGTTGCCAAAACCACTGATTGTCTGTCATGTCTGGGAGTCCCAACTTCTGCTGGGGCTCCTCCTTTTCTGGACAAATGTGAGACAAGACCAAGTCTATCATGTTCCTAACAATGGCTCGACGGGGATGAATGTTGTGGGGGAGGTGGTGGGCCAGAGTCATCTGCCAGGCGTCCACAAAGAGGACGTCCAGTCCTTTGAACATGGCCCTCAGCACCATGTTGAGCTGCTGAGAGAACCAGTCGCTATAGTTAAGGCTCACTTCTTCGTCCAGGGCCCGGGGATTGGCCGAGCGGATCACAACAAGCGTCCCCGGCGCTCGCTCGAGAAGTCGCACGAGTGCTCTTCTGATGTGACGGAGGCGGCGGATGTAAATCTCCACTGGGTAGGGGCCGAAATGTGCCCAGATACTGATCATCACCACGGTGTCCCGGCCCCCCGACAAGCCTTCCAGCTCGTTCGAGATGTACCGCAGCTCGTTGGACATGACAACGGGGAACTGAATGGGGGGGCCGTGGCAACGGTATCTCAACAGAATGTTCTGGGTGGGGTCGATGGCCATGTAGGGGCCGGCGTTTCTAGGACTGTGCAGGTTGAACTCCTTCAAATCTGGGAAAGGAATAACGAATAAATGAGAATTAGACAAACTTCAAAACTAGCTTCCGGCCCTCAGTGGGTGGGCATATATGCCTGCTTCATGGGTGTCATTGGTAAACAAGCGAGATGTTTATGTTTATTTTTGTGGTACAATGTGTTTGTCTGTACTCACCTGGCATATTACGGTTAAAATACTCAAACCACTGTCTGACGGTGGAGTCCCCGTACAATTTGACAGTTTTGCCCTTCAAACACTGAGTGATGGCAGATGAATGACTGAACCGACGCATTGTGACGCCATCTAGTGGCCTCCACAATCCCCCATAGTAATATCCAGATGAATTCACTTTCATGGGCTCTGACTGTGTGCCGCTGGTGTCAGCCGCCACTGCCTCTGAAATACAGCAGATCAAGTATAATGCAATATTATCTGGGTCACAGAAACCAAATTAATGGCGTCATTCAGGCAATGTTGATGCTGTACCGAGAAACACACACAAGAACACACACACACTACTCGTGGCACTTTTTGTAATACAGTACCTTTCTTCTTAGGTCGCACAACAATCCTGTCAGATCCTGAAGCATGTATGCGAACTTTGATGTTAACCCCCCTACATAGAAGAAAAAATATCTATCAGATACAGACTGCAGTCTAACTGACATTTTGATTGGTGGTAAATCCTTATATGGGCATTGCACAGGTACAACAACATACTCTCTCTGGATTTGATCCATCCAGATTTCTGTCTTAATAGAGCACTCAGCAAGGTGCCTGGAGACTCAGTGGCTTATCAAACCCACGTCTACACATCACCATAATATTATAAATCAAGAGTTGGGAACCTTTTACACCCAAAGAGCCATTCAAACCCACATTCCACAGAAACTACAGCACAGGGAGCCACAAAACATTTTTGGCATCAGAAACTATGTCAGCGCGGTGGGGATACGAATTTAAGTTTTCACCTCTCCCCCACACATACAGCAAAGTGTCTCAGCACCTGCACTCTGGACAGTCACTGGACTCCACAAAGATAAAACAAAGTCATTCAGTCTTCGATTCAGACTCTCTCTCACAACTTCCATGGCCACAGCAAGCCACAGCGTAACACTGAAAGAGCCTTGTATGGCTCTCACACCATCAGTTCCCGAACCCCTGATATAGATAGTCCAAATTACCAATTTCCAAATTTAGGGAACATTTGCCAAACTCTGCTAGTTTGCAAGAAAATGTGTGAGAGGTATGGTCATTCTCCAGGTTTCACACCTCTGGAAGAGCAGAGCCTCTTCGTCTGTGGTGAGATTCTTGACGAAGCCTGCTCTGACGTGGTTGATTCGGGTGTCGCAGCTGAGCCTCTTGGGCTTGTAGCAGTACCAGGGCTCGCCTGTGTGCAGGTCGGTGTAGTTGCACAGGGGCTGCTTGTCAGGCGGGAGGCACAGGTTACACATGGTGGTCTCAGACTGGGAGCCTGACCGGAACAGGCTTTGGTATAAAATCCGGCCTGGACGCTGCCTCCTGAGCCGCTGCAGCACGGCCACGGCCTCGCTGGAGTGCACCAGGGTGATCTCAATCCGTGCAGGTCCGGGCCAAAGCAGAGGAAAAAAGGCAGAGTAGGATCCGTTCTTGTGATCCAGCACCTCCCCTGCAACGCCGGCTCCCAGCTCCGGAGAATGAAGCCGCGCCAGGAGGAAATCGCCGCCATAGTGCTTAGGGCGGCCATGGAAGTTGTATATCTGGACCAGGGCCACCAACTGGTCACCCACATGCCACTCTCTTCCTACTTTAGTGGGAAGGATGGCAAACAGGCTGTGGACGGGATCGCTGGTCTGTTGCAGTAGAGGCGTTTTGGACTCCGGCAGAGGCCCGGGCCAGGCGATAGAATCCAGCAGGTAGCGCATCTCCAACTCATCTTCGGGTGATGGTCTCTGGCCCAGGTGGCCGCAGAAGGTACGATTGTGATAGAGGGTTGGGACTCTCTTGGAGATGAACATGGACTGGATCTGACTCTGGAGGTTGTTAAGGGTGGACACGGTAAGACACTTCAAGGTTTGGACAGGGAAATACAGTCGACCCTCGATTGTGCAGACTTCACATGTCCGGACTTTCAATTGTTCGGACAACGTCCGCCTTCCGGACTAAATGTCCGGTCCAGCCGCTCCAGTCTGAAGAATGACAACTTTGACCGATAGGTGGCTCTCGCGGCAGACTGCTATTGATATTATGTTGTGCCCTATTGCAGGTTTAACCAAATTTTACTCTCATGTATACTGTATATGCGTATTGTACCATATTTTAGCCTAGGAGTATGTGTGCGAGACAATATAGGCTGTTTACTGTACAGTACTCAATTTTCAATGTCCGGTAGTCAATTTTCAATGTCCGGACTTTTTCATTGTTCGGACTAGGTCCAGTCTGTATTTGTCCAGAGAAACGAGGGTCGACTGTATGTCAGTAACAGGATAACACTGAGTCATGAGGAAGATCAGAGCCGATAAGCCAAGCAAATGAACAAATACACTACCCATCAAAAACAGCCCAACTTTTCACAGCTTTTATCGCAAATTCATGAATCAGGAATCATTTACATTACAGCAATTGAATTGTGTAACGAAACTAAGGTGCCTGCATTCCGGTGTAAATATTTCAAATTGAGAAAGAAGAGGAAAGAAGAAAGAGAGTTTCTAGATATATACATTTATATATATAAATTATGCAATTCAATGTCTCAATGTACTCTGAATTGAGAGCAATGAACAAATAAACAACTGAAGTCAAAAAAGAAATTATGGAATCAATTTAGGGACCAAAATGTATTCTAAACCTTTGACTCTTTAAAGTAGCCACCTCTGGCAGATATGAAAGCTAAGCACACTTTCGGTTAACCTATTTTTTTTTTTTTTTCAATCCCTGGCAGTTCACCACCAGATTTGCATGAAACTGCTCATTGGACTCAATCGTGAACTGGAAGAATTGGGGTGGTACAAAACTTTTGACCAGTAGTGTACATTTCCATGGAAGTTGTGGTGGAAACATTGGAGGATGATTTGTTTTAGTTTACAGTACAATGTGCTACAAAACTTAACTATCATCTGTGTGACAGCCCTCCATAAACAGCTTTGTCACAATGGCCATAAAAATCCATCTTCAGTCAGTGAGGAGTGACTTATCGTCCTTACCTCCAGGCTGTGGATGTCGTGCAGAAGGAAGATGAGCACAGCCAGTGCGATGAGGAAGAGGGCGATGCCGTACTTGGACAGACTTCGACACACGCTGGCCGTGGAGGCGGGGACTTTCCTCTCTCCTGTCCGGCTGGGAGATTGCCATATCTCTTACTGATTTTTATCTACATTCCTCTCTACTGTCCTGCGGAGAGATCGCCAAATCTCTTACACGTTTCTGTCTACATCTTGAACAGGTGTCTCCTCCACTGATGTACTGGGTGGGGCTGCATACAGATGTAATTTGACACGTAAAGCAACAACTGTGGCAGCATTGCAAGGTGAAGAGATGATGGCACATTACAGTACAGGCCTACACCAACGCAGGATTGCATCAAGTGGAGGGGAAGGATGACGCGGACATGTTCCACCCACCGTTCGTTTTGACCACTTTTTGCAAAGAATCTTGCCGCCAATCTACACCAAAGAGAGACAAGCAGTCACAGCACAGATT
>OMPJ01024129.1:3108-31128 GCA_900312935.1 Carapus acus
GGGGGGGGTGGGGGTTTCATGAAGAAAAGTCAATGAGGATGGTCGGTGCTAGACTGAGTCAGTGTTGGCTGCTGGAATTTGGGCTGGATGGATTTGAGAATGACGGGCACATTGCCTGTCTCTTGCTTTTCTGGAGTGCACAAGCTGCATTGTGAAAGAGCACACTTGCTGCTTGTCCAGCAGTGACAGCAGGACTTATTGGACGAGTGCCTGACTTCTAGGTTGATTTCACTGGATCGTTGGCTCTGCTAACACTTCTATCACTTTTTTTTTCTTGGCATCTGCAAGCTAGGCTCTTGTCTCTAAAGACATAGTTATGTTGTGTGAGTTTGAGTCAAAGAGGATTGAGGCCACCATCTGGAGACACCTACAGTGGCCCCTGGCCAGAAACCAGTGTTCCCAGTGTTACTGTCACACTTAAAATCACCTTTTAAACAACTCGGAAACATCCAAGCATTCTTTTAATTGGTCAAATTCCGAGCAAAACCAGAGTGAATGAATGATGGTCAAAGTAGAAGCAGAAGTAATGCTTGTGTTTGTCTCCTACCTGACAACCTTTAATTGCTTGATGGATGTCCCCCTCCCCTTTTGTCCCCACATGTTAAATGGTATGCATGGAGATTTGTCATGGGAATGACTTTCCCAGCGCAATTTTTGTTTTGATTTGATAGTATGCTGACATCTATTAACTCTTTGTTCAACTGAAATAAGATATATCCTGAAATGACAGTTCAACAAACAAGATAATTCAATCGGAAGCTGAGGAGGATTAGTAGTCTAAGGATATTGCTGCTGTTCTTTCTATTCTTTTTTAGCAGTTCCATCATTGGCCATTGATCACGCCCGACCACACTGCTGTACAACACAGCTCCGATGTCACTCTGGGGTATTGACTTTGTATTGATCCGTTGTGTACATAATTGAAGGGTTGGTAAGTGTCACCATAATTTGGCTAATTTTGTCGCAAATAGTGATGTTCTCCTCAACATTTCTTTTGCATCTAGGGGTAGTTCTTGAACTGAATTATTTGTGCACTGGGCGAAATTGACATCTGAAGTGATTCGTGTCTCAAGTTTTTGCACTCACACAGCTATGTGTCTTTAATGCAAAGATTTTCATTCAAGACGTGTGGCTGAATTATTTTAATCAAATTCTAATTTGTAAGACAGATTGATTAATGGGGAAAGTTTACCTATCTCTGCTGCTGTCTGGCAGAGAGATGGACATGTTAAATTGTAGAGATTCTCATCTATGCAGACATTTAATCGGATTTAAGTGAAATTCCTGCAAATGAAAAGATGACTGACCGTGTATTTCATAATTGTCACACCTGTATGCCTCAAATGACAGTTTCAAGACAAGTTTACCTGCTCCAGAGTTTATTTCTCACACGTTGAAGATTGGACGACTAGCTTTCTTCATCCCTGTGTAGCACATATGACCGAATTCCTTCTACTTCTGTTTCTATTGGTTGATTAATAGGAGGGATGCAGTGGCATTGACTTAAGCTAACTGTTCCTCTCCTCCACAAGGCGTGGTCCATCATGTAGTGATGCATCCGACCCCAACCATGAGCATTTTGTTTTTTGTCGCTCGGGTTATCTTGTGCATCATCGTAATTGGCACTCAGGCAGTGTAGAGTTGCATTCACATTTTTGTTGCCTTGGTATCACAAATCCTTTGGAGGCATCTCCGACGCCTCAGCTCACTTCAGTTTAACCTCAATCGTGTCCTGGAAAACGAAGTGGGCCACATTCTACATGCTTACTACACCGACAGATCAGTTGGAAAGGATTATTACTTACTGCTTCCAGCTAAATGGGAGTGTGTGAAATCGGACATGGCTTCCGCACAGTCGCCGCCAATCTGTTTGTTTCTAAATTGTCTTTTTATGAATGACTCTCTCTAATGGTTTTGTAAGCTGCCTTCCATCTCCTGGTGTGTGTGTGCACCTCTGTCCATCCTGTCGAGTTGTGTGTGTGGGTCGTCTTTGACGGTGAGGTGTGTGGTTGAAGATAGCGTGTTGCTAAAAGTAACTCATTATGCCGTGTGTTGTTTTGTGTCTGTCTATTTATTTATGTATGTGAGCACCCCATGTGTCTGCATACTGATAAATACAGCGGGCCTTGTAATTGGGGAAGGGGAGGGGAGGGCGAGGGAAGGAGCGGTAGAGAGGGAGAGAAAGAGGAAAAAGAAAATATGTGGGTGTAGAGGGCTGTGGCTGCTTTTCTCTTGGTGACAGAGCCTGTTGCCATGGAGCTGGTCCTCCCATTGGTGGAGCCGTGGTCCAATCGCTCAGCAGCACGGATTGTTTCATCATTGAGAATTTTTTCCTCCCGTCTCTGTAGCCGTTCCGCGCCCTTCCATATTCCTCTCCTCTCACCCCCTCAAACGCCGTCTCCCTTTGACACGCCGCACCTCTCTCGGCCCCAGAGTGAGAGAAACTGATCATACTTCCGTGGCGTTGCTGATCATAAACCAGAGTTAAGTCCCAGAGCTGCCACCCATTTTGATTTTGTCACTTCATTTTGTATCTGTTCAAGGTGAGCAAGAAGCATCTTCTCTGTGGTCCCCTGTGACTCCGCCTCTAGATGTTTAAACACAGGATCCATCCTTGATCCTTTCACTACTTATAAACGCAAAGCAGGCTGGCTTTTCTGTTTTCCTTAATGTCTCCGAGAGATGTGAAGGACTTCAAAATCTAAGGAAGGTTTCACGGCAATGAGAGCCTCCTGGTGCTATGGTGAAGCAGCACTCACTGAGCAGTAAATATAATCCAGTAATTGGATAACTAGATGGATAATAGAGCTAATAAATATCGGTATTTCAAAGTGATATTCTTCATCTGTTTGTGTTTGGAAGTGCTGTCGTGCAGCATTTATCTTGCTGAACATGCAGTAAGCACCGCGCCGTTAAAATGACAAGAGATGGAGACAAACATGGCAAATATTATGCCATGGCAGAGAGATTACAGGATTTTTTTCCCCTAGCTTGTTTCAGGAGAATGGGTGCGCATGCTGGGTGATGGATTTTGAGGGCCAATTGAGTTTCCCTATCGTGTGTGTGTGTGTATATAAATAAAACAGCAATGCCACGTTATCCATTCAACTGGTCACGATTATATAGAGTAAATGAAAAAGAACATTGACCTCCACTACTTCTATGACGACTCGCTCTCTGTTTCTTAATATGTAGAGTGTGTTGAATATTACGATGGTAACACACACATCCATGTCAGCTTTAATGAAAGATGAACATATGACTTTAAGTTGCACCTTCTAGTTTTTATGACTGCTATTAAGTGTGTTGGTTTGAAGTTCAGAGCACGTTGACATGGCAATGCAGCAAGTGTAGACCACAAATGTTTGCTCCTGATGTTACACGAGTTCTGCATTCCATGATTCCCACTGTCCCCCTCACAGGTATTAATGCTCACCACCACACTGTCGCTGGAGAGTTGGTATCAACTCATCCGATGGGGCAGTAGTTGCCTAGTCTGTAAGGATCTTTGGAACCAGAGGGTGGCTGGTTCTAATGTGGACCACCTCCCATGCTGCCCTTTAGCAAGGCATCTAATCCCAACCTGCTCAGGGCAAAATTCAGTGTGTACAGCCCCATTACTCTGTAATTTAACTGCTGTAAAAATTGCAATGTCCTTTATTTCCCCCACGAATACGTAATCAAAGGTGAAATCTGCAGACAATGGAACTGTTAAGAGCTTTTAGATTTCAAGAGCAATTATATGTGAACAGGCACAGGAAGCATTGAACAGATGTGAGTATGCACAGCAATTCTATGTTGAGACTTTCCTACTCGGTGTGCCTCTCCTGCAAAGCATCACTCTGCAATATGTCATCCATGCAAGTGTGTGTAGAGGCTCATTCATGCATTTTTGGCGTGTCATTGTGATTGACTGATGCTCCTCTCAGTCATACTGACACATGCTGAATTCATGTTTCTCCATATTTTCTGTATGTTGTATGAGTTTCGGAGCATCAGCATCTCAGTTTGTGTTGATTTCATTTCTTATTTCTGTGGATTTATTTTTTCATATACGTACTGTACACATGAATATAAAGCAATAATAGTCGACCACTTCATCAACTAGATAAGTTATATGTGATTTGTATTCAAATTTAAAGAATCAATTGGGATTCACTGCAGAGTCATGAGTGGTGGTGTGAGTTGTTTGTATTGGGGAGTGTGCCCTGTCAATGGCTACAGGCTCCTCCCTGCTATTTTAGTGGCTGTGTTGGTTTTAGATTATTTAATTGTTTTTGATATGATTTCAATTGTCACTATACCAGTGTACTTGGCTGGAATATGTGAACTCTGAGAGTAAATTTGCACCTCAATTATTTTTAATTGCAAGAGAATAAGTAGTTTGATTTGACGTCACTGGAAGTGTGTGAGACAGGAGTTGACGGCATCATTTATTGGATTAGTTTTTCCTCGTATGATTTAGTTGTTTACTTGTCGCTGACATTCCATTACATTTGCTCGGGTATTTAACGGCAGGGAGACGAGGACGCCCTTTCTCTCCATCGAGACTCATTCATTTTCGTGGCGAGAGATCGTGATGAACGTCGGTAGAACGTCTTTTCTTCTGTCACCCAGTTTCGCACGGCGCCTTTCGTTTTTCACTGGAAGGTTCCGCCCATTGCGCCCTCCGTCTCCAACCACGCACACAATGCAGGGGACTATACTTAGGCGGTAACTAGTGAGAGTGGGGAGACGTAGACAGGGAGGGAAAGTAAGAGAAAGGTAGGTAGGAAGGTAGCGAAGGAAGGAGAGAATGAGTCATAGCGTGTCCCACAGGACTGAGTGGGCTGCCGGAGTGGAGGAGGATGGCGTCAGCAGCGGGCCTGGCAATTTAAGAGGATACATTAAAAGAGGAAGAGAAAAGCGAAAGAAGGCGAACGGTTAATAGTGGGTGGATGGAGAGAGAACCATCAATGGGAGGGGTTGACGTGGAGGAGGCAGGCGGAGGGAAAGAAGGGGTATCCTCGCAGCATAGAGAGAAGCCAGAGAGGGGGTGGCACGTCGAAGGACGCCGAGATACGTAGATGGAGAAAGGAACCCTTTCTTCCGGAACATTTCACAGTTTATCCCCCATCTAATGTTTTTTTTTTTTTTTGTCCTAGCGCAGCAGCAGTGAGGGCGTCTTTCCTTCTGTTATTCTGAGCCTCGGGCGTAAAGGCAAAACCTGACGAACATAAAGAGGATCTTTCACCATGGTTACCTTTGCAGCCATAATGATGTGACAGCACATGGGTAAATTGGGACAAGGGGTGGTTGGAACAAGGAAAAGGGAGAATAACTCCTGTCCACACAGCATTGGGCAATTCAGCTCAGCATGCAGGGTAGCTTTGAGATGTTGTGTATATTTTCACATATGCATTGCTTTATGCTTTATTTCTCCGTGGGTGTACATATATTCTCATCCCCATGTGGTGTTGACTGTACCCTGTCTGTTGATCTGTTCCTGGACCTCGCCTCCATCAGCACTGCCAGTCCTCAGCCCCTCCCCCTCCCCCTGTGTGAGAGCACGCAGTGCAGCCGGCGCAAAGGGGAATCCTCTCTGACATAGGCAAACACCGATGCATAGAAACCACCAGCGCTGCCCGACAACAATGGGCAGGGCGCACAACCCCTATCGTTACGACACGCACAGCCACCTTTTGCTCAGAAGACGCAGCCTCCCTGCCTCCAGCGAAAAATGGGTTCTCTCTGACGTCAAATAGGCGAGGTGCACGCTTGAATGCAGAGCAGCTGAATTAGGTTGCACAGCCGTGTGTTTCTTTCTCTGCTCTCTGCGGGTTTTTATGCGCTCGCTCGTTCCCGCGCGCACTGTGCTGAACTTCATTCACCCTCCTCTCCCCCATTAAGCTTCTGCAGAGGAAGTGTAACCTCATCTTTCAGGGCCGGTTATGAAAGTTGTAGTAACGCAAAATTACGGAAATGAAAAACGGCGCATCTAGCAAACTGCCATGACAGCACAAAAATGTGGAGCAAAGATATTAGATGCATTTTAAATCTGTTAAGCTTTTCCCCAGAGCACAACACAAGCCAGAGGAACACGACATCATGGTGCACTTTGCATGCTTAAGCGAGTCACCTAAAGCTCCTCATCTAACGTCGCCTCACGCTCTTCAGCAGTGACCATGCTGAAGGATTCTTCTCATTTCTGCAGCTTGCCCCATAGCTAACTATTGCAGAGGCTCTGACCCAGCTTGACCCAGGGTGGCTAAATTTGAACGGGAAGCTCATACCTAGACCAAATATTTTGCCTGAGCAGCCTACTTTCTACCAGAGAGCTAGTCATCCATTGGCTTGTGTTTTGGAATGGCTCATACCTTCACTTACAGTATGTACAGACCGGCGATGTAGGCACACAGCTCTCTCGTTCTCTCCTTTCTGCTTCCCTTTAAGACTCTGTCCCTCTGATTCCCATTCCTGCTCCCCTCAGCCCCCACGCTATTCACCATTGGCTGTTTTGTAGTGTGGTAACCCAAGACGGCGGGGTAAAGTAGCGAATGACCCGACTCCCAGCTGGCTGGCTGTCATCGAAGGGCCTGTATAAGAGATTGCGAGGCCAAGTGACTGGGTCAGGGCGCCTCACCATGCATTATTATGCTCCATGAGGATGATTTTTATGGTACTGAAGAGCGATCTGCCGCCCTGTATGTCCCCCTTTAGTTGTACAGTAGAGCTTTATCCACAAGATTACATGAGCAATGTCAAAACACTCCCAAACCACACTACTGAACTACTGCTCATAATACTCAGATTTGTTCTATCTGTCTAAATCACAGTAATGGTCCAGGAATAAATTCATGATAGATTTTTAGAATGCAGCAGGGAGTTTCGTACTGATATTTCATTGAGATTTGGTTGAAGATTAACATTTGCAGATTTTTCCACTGCATTTTTTGAGCACATTAGCTACAATAACTACTAACCTGCACACTCACCTTTCTGATTGGGAAAGCTGCACTGTCGATAACCTGTAAGAGTGGATTTTTATTTCCGGAAAACAAAGCATGCCTTCAAAAAGTGTGTGTGGAGGACTATGTACCCATATTCAGCCTGTACGTCAGTTCTGAGGGCTGAAAATACTGTAGCCTCAGAACAATGGATTTATGAGCATTTTTGGAATAACAAATATTAGAATCTCACTATGCTACATAAGAAGAACCACGTATAACGTGCACTATGTTGTGCATTGGATTATTGCCCATTATGACCCATTCGGAATGTAGTCCCAACGCAGACCAAAAAGTATGGAGTCCAGACTAATGACCAGAGCGATTCCATTTCAATTCCTGAGTTCTGCCGAAGTGCCCTTAGACAAAGCACCTTTCCCCAACTTGCTCAGGATGCCATTCCCCCTTGGAGCCACCACGCTCTGTAATCCATCCCCCTACTGCATGTCATGATTACTGTGAAGATAAATGTATGTTGCATGTGCATGTCATTCCATGCATGTACGAGAGAAAACAGGTGAAATTACATTTTCTCCTGTGGGAGATTGATAAAGGATGTCTTTCTTTCCTTCTTCTAATACAAGCATAACTGTACGTTTTTCTGGGTGTTGTTTCTGGGTTAGTTTCTGAGTTGAAATCTCATCAAGCTTCATCGTATTTGTCCACACCTCTGATATTATAAGGCCTATTTCAGAGAGCATGTGATGCAACAGAGTGCAAGAAGGAGACTGAAAAGAAATAAATAGAAATGCCAAGGTCCTGCAAAACCTTCCAGAGGCACTGAGTACTGACACTACGGTTGTTGTAAATTGTTTTAAGGACAATCCAACAGTCTCTCGCACAGTTCTTATTTTAAAAAACATATCTCATTTGTTCCTGTGCCATTTACTTTTTCTTGGTGGGGGCCCGGGGTCAGGTTGTTGGAGGGGTTGTGTGAGACTCAATCGGGCTGAAAGACATTGTTATCAATTTTCATTCATCAAGCTGTTTTCCGCTCATAGTCATGTCAAGTGGCTCAAGTAAAAAAATGATACTGCTACCGTCTGTTCACGGCATTTTCTTAACTGCAGTGTCGTCTGCAGACATGCATGGTTGTGATCTTTGTGTGTTTTTTTAGAAAGTGTCCCTCGGTGTATTTAGGATTGTGTTGCAGCGGTCAAAGGAGATTGAATCACTTTTGCATTGTAAGGAGGCTTCAAAGAAGAAATCTTGTATTACTTAAGCGCAGCCATCCGCCCCACAGACAAATTGATCTGCTGAAATTTGACTTTGTGTTTCATTAGCTTAATGACCAAGAAAGTAATGAAACATTGACGTACGTGCCTTCCCGTTTATCGGAAGAAATTAAATTATGAGCAACGTCCCTGTCATGTTTTTCTGCTCCCCGGTTCTCCTTGCCTTTCCAGCTCCTTCGCCGCAATGCATATATTTATTTTTAATATCATCCCTGTCCCTACACTTCCCTCTTCTACTCTCTCTCAACACAAATGGTAGCAGTTCAGAGTGACGTTACCATCTCCCTGGCAACTCTGTGAGCCTGTGTGCCTTTTGAGAGATGCAGGGGGAGTGTAGAGGAGAGCTGGGGGAAGACTGAGTGGAGGAGGAGGAGGAGAGAGCAGGCGAAGCTGGTTTATTCATAACACCCCCGTGCGTCGCTCTTATTCACAGTGCATCCCAGTGCCCCTCCCAGCCATTAAGCCAGTGCGGTCTAAGAAGCACTGGATGTAGAATGAGTATTGGTTCCTGCTAATCACGCCCAAAATTACCCTTTACCCACCGAGCTGTAAGTACAATTCTGTCCAAAACCAATGACATCAGGTGTGAAAATGTGACTTTGGTCTGGAGACTAGGCCAGCCCAGGTGTCCGAAGTGGCTTCTGTACGTGTGGGTGTCCTGCTCGTCGATGCTGCATACCGCAGCTGCTGCTTATGCAGCAGCTGATGACGTCTGGGCCGTTGCTTTGCCCGGGTCTCCCCTGCAGTGGGAATCCCTTCGTCTGCTGTTCACTCATTTCATCCTCCCCGTAGCACGCCAAAGCCACGCCGCTCTGAGCCGTGACATGCATGAATGGCGCCGCTCAAGCCGCACACAGGCCAGCAGCTGCGCCTTCACTGCTGTCTTTATTTTTGTTAGCATTTTTCATGCAAGAACACACCCGCGTTGATATGGAATTTCACACATTCGTGTGCTCTATGTTAACCCGCTGATCACAAACAGTTGACAAAGTCGAGGCTGAAGGCATGGTGTGTGGAAATGGGTGTATAGACACCCAAGGTGAAATTTCAAATTTAGTTTCAAAATGCGTTTGTTTGCAGTGTAGTTTGGCGTCCTTGGCTTACTGAAATGAGATTTGTTTAATTTTTAATGAGAACTTTTAACTGAACCAAATGGAAAATAAGGGCGTCGTTTCAAGGGAGGTCACTTATGTTATTCTCAGATTAGATTTTTTTTTAGAGTTGAATGAGAACTGTTTTTGAAGGTGCCGATTTTAGCTGTGATTTAATTTCTGTGTTCTCAATTGTCATATGAATGTGTTGCATCTTAACTACCATACAAATTCATTTCATGTGCGTTGTCATCTTTCATTGCTCCATTATGGTAATGCGCGAAGGTCAGTTAGAGATCAGTTAATTAACTTGATGTGTTGTATTAAACTTCAGTCTGAGGAATGTATTTTTCCACGATCATGGAAATTGCCCGTGACGAGCGGCGCGAGATCAAGCAGTCACAAATGAAATGCCGAAACTGATTATTTAGTGTGCGTGAGGTGAATCAAACTGAACCTCATCACGCACACTTTGGAGGCTGTGTGGAGCTGGCTGTGTGGAGCTGGCTCCGCTCGGAGTGTGTGTGCCTAGAGCGTCTGTGCCTCCCTCCATTCTGCAGTCAGCCACAGCAGTGATGACTCACTCATTGTGTGAATGATGACGTCACCGGTGTCCTCCTCTCTCTCTCTCCCTCTCTCTCTCTCTCTCTCGTCCAGGGCTCCTGACTGGAGGACAGACCATGGTGCTGCTGCACTGAGCCAAAGGGAGAGGAAAGAGGAACGCTGAGGTGGTGGTGGCTGGCCTTTCGGTATCATCCCCCCCTCCCTTTCTGTCTGCCTGGCTTCTGGCTGCTCTGTCCATTCATCCGATTCCTGTAATTTTTATCATGATGATTTTTATCTAAATGTTTTTTTTTCAGGTGAATTATTGACTGTTGTAGTATATATTTACATGTCAAATTGAGGAAATTTTATTTTCAAATTTTCGGGGATGGGTCAGACCTATCAGATTGTTGGCCAAAATTCACTGTAACTTGCTTAATGCACTCTTTTTAGGCATGTTTCTGCAGTGAATATATAATTTCCCACTCTCTGCCAACGGACCCTGTGTAGTACCACTACCAGCTGTGTTCATCTGTTGTCATGGTCATATGACTCGATGATATTAGTCGTCTGTTGGCAGTGTGGGCAGCTTTCATCATTTGTGTATTAATGGGATTCTCTGTAATCACCACTTTGCATCTTAACATTTTATTTTGGTGGTGAGTCAGCGACTTATAAACCGATTAGATATATTAGAAACATTTGACCTTGTTATGGCTACCGCCAGAATGTGAGATTAATAATTTGGATGCAAACATTAGTCCTTTCATCGCATGATATCAATGATAATCACCATCTGCATGTAATTTAATTCTGCTCTGGCCACCGTGTCTTACAGCTGAGGCTTACTATGGACTGTGCAGCACCCCCTGCTGCAACCATTTCTTGTGCACTACCTTAGTGGGTTCCCCTCCTTCCCTTGTGTGAGCCTCCCGTCTGGACTAACCATACAGTCTCTCAGCACCAATCTGATACCACCCGAAGGTAGTCTCTGTTCCCCAATACACAATTGCCTGTGTCTGACCTTGCCGTTCCCTTTATATTGTGTCCTCTTTGCTTTTTATCACCTCTCCGCCAGCCACTCCTGGGTCCTCCACCCAGCCCCCCTCCCCAACTCCCTCCCTCTCCCCCTCCTATAAGAAGATGTCAGTGAGCCTGACAACGGACATCCAGCAGGAGGGAGAGAGTGGGCCACTCACAGAGTCCTGCAGCCGAAGCAAGACCGCCCCCCAAGTGCAGGGCACAAAGGAGGGGACAGGAGAGGGCCCGGAGCTGGAGGACAGCTCCCAACATGATACGCAGGTGGGACAACTGTGCACAGCTCTGACTAAGAGTCACTAGTCTCACAACAACTGCAGATGCTGAATATCTTACATTTGAAGGTGGAGATGAATTGACTGCATCGTGAAAGGAGCGGATCGAAGTTACTAAAATTGCTCTTCTGTTTCACAGAAACGGGCCCCTAATCACAGCCATGGAAGGAAAAGAGCCAAGGTAAATTGGTTACTTCTTCTTTGGCGAACACCCTGCTTTTTGGTCATTTTACCTGAATGCCTCAGTTTGCCTGTAATTAGATTCTTGTAGTTCATGATTAGTTCTTGTAACCAACTCCTTTGTCGGTGACAATATGAGGCCAACTTTCCGAGTCAAACTCAGTCAGACTTCAGTCAAAGCAGTATTCTCTGTGCTCAGCTTTTCATCAGGTATGTTCACCGATAGGGTGGCCATCAAGGATTTAAAGCATCCCTAAGAGGTTCACAAGGTTTCCAATCCTCGTGCATGCAGTCGGAGCCGCACTTATGTACAACTGCAGTTGCAGTCTGTGGCTTTTCCCCCTCACATCCCGCTTGGCCTCGTCATCAAGCCAAGGATGTGAATAAATGTTTCCCCTCATTTGCATAATTATGTGTGTATGCACACGCACAGACTCCCAGTATATTGTATGGAAGTGTAAACACACTTTTTGCACACATTCAGCCTCCATGCCATCTGCTCTGCTCATTGACACTTATCGGATGACCGATACGACATCCTGCTGACAACAAAACATCATGACTGCTAACATTTGTAAAGTTGTTTCACCGTCATTGCAGTTCCTCTCAAAAGTGTAGCATGTGTTCTGCCCCGGAGCAGCATCCTAATCATCTGTGTTTTAATGAAGCTCCTCCTCCCATCCTCCAGGACCCTGATTAGTAGTCATTATTCAGGGTTTATGTAATTATTACAGCCCAAGGGATTTTAGCGACCTTTTTACCTCTTAGTTTAGGCGTGAACATCTTAAAGCAACAGCACAACTTTGTAAGATACACCAGAGAGACGGAATGACCGCATGAGACTGAGGGCGAAGAAAAATGAGTCATTCACCCACCAAAAGTCTTACAGTATGTTCATCCGAGTTTCTAGCATTTTGAACATTTTGGTCTGTGCAAAATCATAATACTCCAATGGATTGAGAAATTAAGTGTGTTGCCGTGCAAACAGAATATTTTGAGAAATATTACTTAATGGAACTACACAATTTTAGGCCTAGAAAGTTGAGTAATGAAGTGATGCAATGATGTGATGCTGTTGTGTGGATCAATTTTTGTCATAAAAAATAAAGCAAAGAAAAAATCTGATTTGTTGCAGTCTAATGCCAAACTGAAGCTGGTCCGCAGTTTGGCAGTTTGTGAGGAGTCCTGTGGTCCATTTTCCTCTGATGGACCCCCAGACTCGGTAATATTTCTGTATTGATGATTTTGAGCTTGTCAGCACTCAAAGTACGTTTTGCTTAACATGAATTTAGATGCTTCTCATTTTCGACAACAGTTGCAATGATGTTATTGAATCAAAAGGCAATAATTGTAAGTCTGTTGTTTGAAATTTAATTTTGTATGCACTCGCCTGTCGACTTCTTGTGCTTAGGTCACAGAGGTGGATACCTTGAAATTCTTAGTGTCGTATGTGATCGCTATTTGCCGCCTCCAATGCAACACATCTCCTTTGCGTAGACCTGATGTACCTGCAGACTGTAGATTGTTGTCCTCATCCATCTCCGACAGTTCTATTGAGCTGTTGGACATTGATGAGAAGCGCAGCTTGCTATCACGTGTGTCTTGAGAGCCAATGAGACATGATCTGAAGGTGACATGTCTACATATGCAGAGCTGAGAGCTGAGGTCTGAGGCGCTACTCCGTGAGCCCAAATAAATTGCACACCCATGGATATCAGACTGGATCTCGTATAAGTACATATTTACATTGGAATTGGCAAAAAGAAATTAGCATGGGATTCACCATAGAGCAGGACTTTCATTCTACCTTGATCAACATATGTGATGATCCTCAGAGAAAATTGAGACCCAAGTGTGGATATGGATAGCAAGCAGTAACATGTGCTTCCCCTTTTGGTTTCAGAGAGCTTCTACAGCTGTTTATATTTTGCACATGTGTATACACCCTATTTCATCGGTTTCTCTTATCACAAACCTAAAATGTGCTGGTGTTGTTGCAGAAAGCCTATAAGTCAAGGGTTGAAATCTTTTATCTGTTTGACCACGCTCACTCAATATATTTGTGAGGATTTATGGATCAAACCACAACTTCATAAAAACTGACGGCAAAAATTCAACATCTTGACATTACAGATTTTACAGAGAAATAATATTTTCCAGGATATCATCCAGCTTCATATCAGCTGCCCATCAGACAAGGAAGAAGAGAAGTCCTCTAAGGATGAGTATGAAAATGAAGAAAAAGAGAAGAAGGACAAGACTCCGCGAAAGATGTTGTCACGTGGTAAGGTTGCTGAATTGCACTGACTGCTGGCTGTATTTCACGACACTTTGTTCCAGACAAAATGGAACTGGCCAGCTGTAATGGCATAGTTTTATCAGGTTCCCCAAGATGAGATTATTACATTGTTTAATATATGATGGTGAACTGAGTTTTTCCCTCAAATGAAAATTAGAAATCCTGCACATAATGGCTTCTGCCAGGATGAATTCCATTTTTCAATTTTTAAAAAGCCTTTGTGGCTCTGATTCCACATGTAATCCTGTAGAATTATACAGTCCCCTCTTTGGGTTCTAACGCATACTTAAGCTTGCAGGCAACATCAGAATAAAAGCAGCGGAGACTAAATGAGTAACTCATTATGCAATCTTGTTGGAAAACAACTGTCAAGTTAATGTGGCATTTGTATGTGTATGAGTATGCAGCCACAGAAGAACCAGTCGGTGTCTCGGGGTACCTCCCGCCACTGTTTATCCTTCCCTGCAAGCTCCAGTGTCATTGTTTGTCCAATTGGGTGCCATTTTAGAAATATCAAATGGCTTTCTCCACTCTCAATAGCATTTTATTTTTCAGCCTCTGATACTGGGTTCTCCAACCTGGTTAGTCATTAGTCATGTTTATCTGTTTTCTTCTCTCCAGATTCTAGTCAAGAATACACAGACTCCACGGGCATTGATGTTCATGAGTTTCTGGTCAACACACTGAAAAACAATCCCAGGTATGATATTGTCGGACTAATTTGTTATGAATAACAAGAAAATGATTACACCGCTATCTTTACAGACTTCTTAAAATATAAATATGAATCATCACCCTATTTTGACCCACCCCACACACACACACACACACTCACTCACTCACTCACTCACTCACTCACTCACTCACTCTGCCCTTTCTCTCTCCCTATTCGCTACAATAGGGATCGAATGATGCTGCTCAAACTAGAACAAGATATCCTGGAGTTCATCAATGATGACAAGTAAGCCATATTCCTCATCGCCACTCACTTCAATTTAAATTTAGCTGTTTGACGCCCTTCTATCTTTATTACTAGACCAAAATGGATAATGTGATGATATGATATGACTCGGAGTTGTTAATATTTAGGATTAAGATGTTTCTGGCAATGATTCTGTGCTCTGCCAATGAGCAAGTATTGTCACTGAAGTGTTGTGTTTTTGAAAGCATCTTGTACAAGATGCCGTTGGATATTGGTGGTGTTTTGTTCAACTTCTTTCCAATTAAGCAATTATTTTCCCCCTCTGAAGCAACCAGTATAAGAAGTTTCCTCAGATGACTTCTTATCACCGAATGCTGCTGCACCGTGTAGCTGCCTATTTTGGTATGGACCACAACGTGGACCAGACAGGCAAGGCTGTCATCATCAACAAGACGGGCAACACACGCATGTGAGTGCAACTACAGACGTAGCTTTCCCCAATCAGGAATCAAGTCTGAATTGCGATGCACTGCCTCATCAACTTCACTCTTGACATCTTATCACTTTGTATGCAAAGTAACATCATCTTCTAAATAAACCTGTCAGTCAGTTTACTCGAGATGTGCTGTCATCAAATTTTCCTGTGACGATTTATAAAACAATTACTTTTCCACAAGAAGATAAGCCACATTGTAACGCTCCACTAATCACATTTTAAAATCCAAAAATTGAGATTTTGATTGAAGGGATGGCTCATTCCTTTCAATTCCTGTTGCATATTCTGTCCGCTGCAGCCCAGAACAAAGGTTCTCTGAACACATCAAGGACGAGCGTAACATGGACTTCCAGAAGAAGTTCATACTTAAGAGGGATGATGCTAGCATGGACAAGGATGATAATCAGGTAAACATACACCGTCTTGTATGATATTTTAAACTTCATATGTTTAAGAATCAGTCGCATGATTGTGTCCCGCCAGGTGTGTCTGTAGTTCGCTTTTTTCATTGTGAGTGTGATTTGGTTCATTATGGTAATTGCTGTTTCAAATGCCAGATCCGTGTGCCGCTGCAGGACGGGCGACGTAGCAAGTCAATCGAAGAACGAGAGGAAGAGTATCAGCGGGTACGGGACCGGATCTTTGCCCGAGAAGTAAGTATTGGACCCGGTCAGGTCAGCCAGTATATGAAAGAAACATACTATAAATGGATCAAATTAGACTCTTAGCCCCTGAACTCATTGTGCAATGTACGTGTGTAGTGAAACATTTTGATTTGAATACATTCAATTTGAATCTGAGGTGCTTTGAAATTTCACAGTAAGCTGTTCGTAATGTGCAGGTGTCTCTTTTCTTGCAGTCCTCTCAAAATGGATACATCAATGACAACAGGTAGGATTATTTGTCCCTTATTATGTATCCTATGACTGCTTAGTAGTACATTGTACCCCATCAAATTATTTCATCACAGATTTAAATGCAGATTTCAGATTCTAAGAGTGCATCTGCTGCACATTACAAGTATAGTAGAGTCAACCTGACATACTAGAACTTGAGATTACTTATGAGAAACGCCCCCACCACCACTCCAAACATTATAGATCTAATTTCCATATCTGTGTGTTTAAGATTAATTAATCTGAAATGTTTTTTTTAAATTGCAAAAATTACTGATAGGGTCATAGTGTTTTTGAGAAAATTGTACGATGGACTGATTGTTTTCTAAAAATGAAAGTTCTTTCACTCGGTACCTGCGGTCAGCATCCCTTCCCAGCCTCCTTGGCCAACAAAGATGAAACATTAGGATATAGTGATTCCGACCGAATTTGTAAGCACAGACAAGTGATCATTTTCTACTTTGTGTATTTATTCCAGAGGTAGTAGTTATGAATTGTGCTTCCCTCAACCTCCCACCCTCTCTTGTCTCACCTCCCTACCTCAACTTTCTCAAAACCCTCTCCCTTTCTTTAATCCAGTCCTGTAACCCTGGCATTTTTTCCCTAATGTTAACCCCAACAGACTTTCCACAGAGGGCTACTTATCTAGCTCTCAAAAGAGGAGGCAGATCTTTAGGTACTGCAGTGCTGCTGACTTGACCTGTGTGTTGCCATGCCCATTCTTTGAAAGTGGTCTGGTGGTGGTGCTGGTGGTGGTGGTGACTTGTGGTGGTCCAATATCTCTGCTTGGTGTAGTCGGCTGATTGATGGCTATTCCAGCACGGCACGGTTGGGCTTCCCACGGCCCATGCATGGCTGCTTTGTGGTTACCTATACTGGGGGCCTATTAATCTCTTGCCCTTTCACCCTCTCACTCTCACTACATACTAATATTCAATAACTGCCTTGCGTTCACAGTAATTTGTTTGTTTTGTGCTTGATTGATTTTGTAAATATGTCATCCATAGCAGAGTGGGGCATAGAATCTTAAGAATGACTGCTACACCAGAGGCATAGAAATGACAAATCTGCCAGTGTTGATTTGAATCGTTCATATGCATACATACAAAGCCGCTAAGTTGCAATAATTACGAGCATCATATGGGATTGTCAAAGTTTGGAAGTTGGCTTTAATTTATGCATCGACTCAATCATAGGTAGATTGCAATCACATGGTCCATAATTGAACATATATTGGTTAGACTAAGTACCTCAGAAAACTATTATTATTTTGGGAACATGTTGGTTTCCTTGCTGTCACATATTAAGAGGATGCTTTCAAACGATATCCCTAATTTTTGTTTAATTCATGGATATGGAATCTTGCATCATCTTACATTTTTACAACAGATTTGGACAGACTCGATTGTCATGCAAGTACCCATGCAAGTGTATGTAGAACAAGATCTCATTACATAAGCTTCTTACTTCAGTTGTAGCACTGTAATTGTTTAATTTCCTTGGGTCTGTAAATTACTATTATGGATTTGCAGTGGTGTATTTGACCGAAACATCCACCAGGATATGTTAGTTCTTTTGTTCACTATATTATATGTTCAGTCTTATTTTCTCACTACATGTTGACATGTAAGGCGCTCATTTCACATCAGATTTTTACCCAAACTGAGCTTTTGACAAGTGACTGCTATTGAGCAGCAGATAAAAGATGGGATGATGACTAAATAGCAGAATAACCACTGTGGCATCTACCATCGCATAAAAAATTCTGCGAGGAGAACACAGCGAAGATGCAACAGTCACATGATCAGAACAGAAATCCCTCCTCCTAATCCTCCTTCATGTCTTCGTCGACAGAATGAAGGGAACAAGTGTGCGCATGTAGAGAGCGGCGGAGCACCCGCCTTTACTTAAAATAGGTTGTGCGGAGAGGGAAGACTCAAAATAGGTCCTCCATTAATTACAGCCTTCCTGAAATATTTATCAGCTGCAGCTACCTTCAAACACTCGCTATCACTTGGGAGTTAGATGTGTTGCCATCTCTTTGTTAACACTGAGATCCCACGGATCAATTCCTCTTTTACACATTTTGACTCTTGTTCTCAACACCTTGATCTACACTCTTCCTCTGGCTCTGCCTCTCAGGATACAGAAAAAGCACAGCTGACTAGGCTGTTCTGTCTGCTATTCTCAATAAAGCTGTGTTCATCTGGTCTTTGTAGCCTATCAGCCGTATTAGACTCAACAAGACACCACTGTTGACAGTAAGCGCCTGTCTACCTTTGAGGTCCATCAATTTATTGCTGATTTAAGTCGTAAGAATTTGTCAGCCCACAACATGGAGGTGGGGTCCTCATACTGACTTGTCATTGGTAGATCCTGCAGTTGCCCTGTAAAGGCAGTTGAGGTTCCTGAGCGGTGGTTATGCCGACATGGTGATGGTTTTCTTTGTAGCTGCCTTTACCCAGGGTAGAAAGCATCATAACAACACACTGCTGAGGCAATGAGTGTGTAAATAGTATTACAGTCTAAATAACCATAGTGGTGAATGAGTGGTAGTGACTGTTTTTTGGTAGACAGTGTGTTTGGTACAGTACAATGATTCACGTACATAAATGTACAACTAGGATTTTTTTCTGATGTTATCTGTTTGTCTATGTCTTCTTGTCCATACTTAGCAGTGTCCCCCCCTTTTTTTTCGAGAGAGAGCATGTGTCTTGACTGTTGTATTACCTGGGGAAAGTAAGCACTGTGTTCAGTCTCTTGTGTTGGTTATGTGGACTCACCCTCATCCCATGTCTCTAATATTCTTTCACACCTTAATGTTTGTCTGCAGCATCTTTTTTACCTGCATGTGTGTCTTCTCTCTCTCTCCCCTTCTCTCTCTTTCTCACTTCCTGTGTGTGTGTGTGTCTGTGAGTTTGTCCGTGTCTGCGAGTGTGTGTATGTGTGTGAGTGTGTTAGAAAGAGGCATTTGGTTGTTTCTTGCCTGATATGTGTTGTGGTTTTACTGAACCAGCATTCTGCATCAATGTTGAATGCACCATCCAACAGCCTGTCACACAGAACATGCACTACACTTGACTATTAAGTGTGTTTCTCCTCCTATTCTTCCCGTCTCTTTCCCCTAATGTTCCCATATATTGAGACTTTCAGTCCTCTGCACAGTAATCATTTAATCTTTCTCCCCCCCTCTCTCCATCCTGTCTTCTCTCAGAGGAAATCGTGAGAGTTCCAGTCGGGCCTCCAGCAGTCGTCAGAGCAGCACTGACAGCGACATGAAGTGCCTGGAGCCTCGGCCGTGGAGCAGCACGGACTCGGATAGTTCCAACCGTACCCTGCGCCCGCCAGTCACCAAGGCCAGCAGCTTCTCTGGAATCTCGATTTTAACCAGGGGCGATAGCCTCGGCAGCAGCAAAGGCTCGCAGGGCAACTGCAAAGGTTCTCGCTCTGGTGAGGACTTCAGACAAAGTCGTCTCCATCTTTCGAAATTCTCGCTTAAATTTTGAGCACCAAGAGACGCATAACCAGCACCTTTTCAATGAAAAATGACTTGGGATAATCACATCTTGGTAGGAAAACTCTCACCAGTTCACAGTGAATGCATGCAGTGACAACTTTAGAAAGATGTGAAAGCATATGTATGAGTTTGCCCTCTAGTGGCATGGAAAGCTGCTGTGTAAACAGCTGGTAGTGGGCACAGGCATTGTAGTTAATTCAAGTGCTGCGCCCTCATCTTGTCATTTTAACTTAATCTAATTTGAGTGAAAGGCTGAATGATTGTTTTGAGTATACATTTGATATTTTCCTACATCACAAGGGTTCCTTTTTGTTTAATTCCATGTCGTTGTCATCCCTGCAGCTTCGCAGTCCAGCCGCAGCCTGCTTCCCTGTCCATCCCAGCAGCCTCAGCCTCAGCCCCCGCCTCAGACCGCCCTCCTGCCCACCCCACAGCAACACGCAATGGGCAACCACATGATTGCTCAGGTACATATCTCACATCACCTGCACAGCTCTCCACTTTGGTAGTCGACACACGGCAGACATTGGCCATCATAGCTCCATCAGACAACATTTTTTGAAATTAGAATTGCAACCATCGGAGTGGCACTTTCCTCCCTCAGAGGATTGATCAATAACTGAACACTCCTGCCATATTTAGAGTCCTGCCAGAATATTCAGAGAAGTTACTGATGGTTGGTGATGTGTCATTTCCTCTTTTTTTTCCCTCCTGAGCACTTGAAACTGCATTTCATACAGTAATAGAAATCAGATCGTTACCACTTCTATGTAACTAGCAACAATTGAATAACTGTCCATCTTTTCCTTAACATCTTTCCTCTGTGTTCTAACCTACATTTTCCAATGTCCCAATTGTTTTTGTTGCCATCTCACCCCTCCCCTTTTCACTCGCCTTCTCCATTCTCTACCTCTTCCCTCCTAATTCCTCTGATGGCCCATAAGCCGGTGGCATCTCTGCAGGCCTCTCAGCCTGTCACCTACTCCAGTCCCTCCTGCCCCCAGGTTCTCCTGCCAGTATCTCCTCCCCAGCAGTACACAATGGTACTGAAATCTACCGAAGCCGTCACTTCACAATTGAACAATGCATCGTTAAACCCATAATCCATGGCAGTGTGGATGTGTGACATTGTACTGAAGACATACTCTGGTAGCCCTTTCTCTTGAGGGCTGTGATCATGTGCTTTGTTGTTCTACAAGCGAATATTGTTGTTTTTGATCAATCGCACACTTTGAGTGATCCAAGAGAACATGCCTAGACAAATGCACATTAATTTTGTGTTAAGATTTAAGATGACTCTCACAATCTTGATATGACCTGACATGTGCAGCCTCAATCTTTGTATTTTAATATGATATGAACACAATAAAGCAACAATGAGAACTTAACTACACATTATCTTTGCAATTTATATTGTCAGTCACTTATTTGGATGCAAGTACCATGTACCCCCACTGTGGGGACAGTACACGGATGATAAATGCAGCGTCAGCCATCAGCTGCATTTTATAAATTGAATGTTATGCGTGTAAGGACCTTCAACCGCATGTAGCCATGCAGATTTAATAAGGCACAACTAAAAGCACAACTCTAAGATTGACATTGTCCTCCAAACTACATGTAATTATGCTGGATGACAAGCAGAAGCAATTTTTGAAATGTGAGCCCTCACTGGGTGTCATGTACCATAATACACCACAGTTCTGCAAATGTTACATCAGGGTGATCACAAACAAACTCTTACACTCAGACTGGCCCCCCTTGCATCACGACTGACATTATATCGGGGCCCTGTTATTGTTTCAAATGTGTTCAAGTTCATAATGTTGCTTTTGAACACAGTTACTCAGCTGCTTTAGTGGTCATGTTTTATCTCTGGTTCCCGGCCATTTTACCATATGTACATGTAATCATCCACTTAACAATCTTGCTGCATCATTGTCACATTTGCTAGTAATTAAAAACCCATCAACAATTTCATCCCGTCTCACCCAGGGAGAAGACTTGGCCCCCCAGTTTAGCCAGATGACACTGAGTCGACAAGGCTCCAGTGAGAACCCCGAGCCTCCCCCCATGTTCCAGGCTCCCCCCACAGTGTTGTCCCAGCATCAGCCCCAAACAGGCTACATCATGGCCACCACAGGCCAGCCCATGCCACCTCCATCTGGCTACCAACCCGCCACAGGACACCCGCATCCTCCGCCGCCCCCGCCTCCACCATCCCAGCCCGTCATGCAGGCACCGCAGCCCCCGCAAGGATACATGCAGCCCCCTCCTCCTCAACAGGTACGACGTGATGAAAAGGCTCTGCGGCTCTGTAAATACAGCAACTCAGAGTGTGCTGTGTGTTTTTGTCCAGCAAATCCATTTTACACCAGGCTGGTATGTTTCACACCATTAGAGAGCACTATGGACATTTTCAGCATCTCACTTCATGAATAACACTAACAAATGCCAAATGTAACACAAAGTAACTGTATATAAATGACTGTTCTCGTTGAGTGGAGGCTTTTATTCTTGCTTCCCCCCTACACATGAAAATTGTCTGCTTTTAAGTATCATACAAATCACTCTCATCAGTGAGCGAGTGATGTAGCATGTTATTGCAAATGGATGATTGTGAGAGTGCAAATCTGACTTGCATTTGCACGTTATGTGGAAAAACTAACCCTTCCAAAATGCATCTTCGTGGTGTGGATGGTGTGATCGTCCAATCTGACACATCTCGACTCTGTTAGGATTACTGGTCTTTTCTGAATCGTCAAAGATGGCTTTATTGGTTTCACAACAGTAGAAAGGTCGATTGAGATTTCTTATGTAAGCGGTGGCACGACATGCAGCAATGTGGATCCTGTGAAATTGCAGAATTCAGCTAGCGGGGAATTTCATCCTCTCACTTCAGAATGGCATGCATGCGTCACTTTTCACAACCAGCCTCTCCATCAGCTAGCCTGCTAGCCTGTCATTTTTCCTGTGATTGCAGAGGTGCAGCCAAGAGTGACTTTCCTTCCTCGGTCAAGTCTAGTGATATCTTGTGAGATGTTGGGTTGGGTTTTATTCAGTTTTAATTCCTCTTTGTTGGAATGCCTCAAGGTGCTATTCATTCCCATCTGTGTTAAACACTTTGGCCGCTTTTGTGTCGTTTTTCAGTGCTTTGTAAATAAAGTTGGGTTTAATTGTAGAATTCAGCACGACTGCACAAGTGTACCATTTTACATCAATGGGCTTCGGTCTTTCTGAAAAGGATGATGAAGTCAACAAATCACTCCAGAGGACATGGGACAGAGCATGTACAAAGTCTGTTTTTGATCCTGTGAAGAACTGACTTTACACGTCTAATGGTTTATTATTTAATAGAATAACAATGTCTTCATGTGTCATTAATCCAGATACAGGTGTCCTACTACCCTCCTGGTCAGTATCCCAGCTCAGGCCAACAGTTCCGTGTGCCCCAGCCCATGTCCCACCAGGTGTCTTATACTACCCAGCGCACACAACCCATGCCTCAGCCCACACAGCAGTCAGGTTGGTATCAGAACACACCACCAGCTTATACTCTCTAAACCCACTATCTATTATCAGTTACCATCAGTCACCTTCCATGCATAGTAGTTGGCATTGGAAGTCGATTCCAGTGTTTGTAGTTTGCAAAGAATCCTTTTTTCAGCCACAATCAGTTTTATTTATGAAAATGCAAAATAAAGATAGTAAATGTACCTATTCAGCGCTACTACCTGGGACACTAGTCAAGTAGGTACTAATACTGTGTGATTGGCGGTACCAATCCCCTACTGGAAAAGCATAGGGGCTCTACAGTGTTGAGTCGAGAAAGGATTTGTGGAAATGCAATAATAGCTCCTCATTTCAATCTCCACTCTGGCTACATTAATGATGTAAGGGAGCATTTCTTCTTAAAGGAAAATATATAATTTTTTTGTATTTCGTTCTTCATTTGGGCATAAATGAAACCCATCACTTCTGCATTACTGTCAGGTATGATTAATGATGATAGATATCTCCATCCTGCTATTCACTCGCTCTGCCCTCATTTTTCAGTGTGCTTTTTTTTCCCCCTCGCTCTTTTTGTGTTTTGTCTTTAGGTCTTCAAACCATGATACCGAGCCAGCAGCCTAGCTACCAGGGTATGATGGGGGTTCAGCAACCCCAAAACCCTGGTCTTCTTAATTCCCAAAGGGCAGGCATGGGAGGGCAAATGCAAAGCATTATGGTCCAATACCCACAGATGCCATCATATCAGGTACTGGGCCTGACTTTCAGTAAATCAAACATCTAATGATGCGGTCAAACTATAACTCCGACATCAATCATCACAGTTTACTCTCCAGTTTACTGTTGTTTTTTCTGCCCGGATCCAGGTGCCGGTGGGAAATGAGAATCAGCAGGTGGTGCAGCAGCAGTACCAACAGCAGGTGATGGTACCTGTCAGCCAGTCTGTGCAGGGCCCCATGCCCGTCTACTACAGTGTTATTACACCCACACAGCAGAGCAGCACAAGGTCCGTGTTAAAGCCACTAAATTGTCGGAAGACTGTCCTGGGTCTCTTGTTTGCTATGACAGTGCCTACAAAGTGTCTCTATGTCTTTTCCCCAGTCCTTCGGTAGGTTATCTGCAGCCCCCGAGCACTGAGCAGTATCAGATCACACAGTCCCCGTCCCCCTGCAACCCTCAGCAGTTGCAGCAGCAATATTCAGGTGAGCCCCATACTCAAATGAATAGTCCATACGGAGAGGATGCATATGCATCTTATTCATCTGCAAAGCGTTCGCTTTCAAAGGGAAGCAAATGCCATTCCTATCTGTTCTTGCCATTCCTCTTTTACACAGCTCTGTATAGCTCCATTTTTTGACAAAAGAGACGTATGCACATCTTAAAATCACAAATAGGTCCTATTGTGCTTTTGTGATGATGTTATTAAGAGGAAACGAAATTCACAAATGCCTCTCAAGGAATCTCCTCTTGGCGAATAATCCAGTTTGTGATCCAAAATATATTGAAAAAATGGTCTCAGATCAAGATACAAGAAACATGAGACCATCTTTTTCTCGCAGTCTGTAGAAAATGTTAGATTATTTTCAAAATGCATTTTGTTGTCACTGCAAGCGGTTAATTGAGCTCACATTATGTGGGGAAAAAATATCTCTGTCTTTATCAAGATTGAGTCAATTGCTGAAATGATCAGTTGAGTCCAAAGTAGACCCATCTACAGCTAACACAGCCTTTGTTAAACATTTATCCACATCTTCGCTTCGACCTTTCAGAGCCCGCTTTGTTTTGTTTACCCGCCGTCTGCAACCAGAGATGTGAGTGCTGAGTGCAGCCTGTGCGCTCACAGAGAAACATGCGAATCAATAAACCCTGCCTCCCTCCTCAGGAGTGCCACCTCCAGGTCCTGGGGTGATGGTTATGCAGCTCAGTGTTCCCAACGGACCACAGCCTTCCCAGAATCCTCCCCTGGTCCAGTGGAATCCATGCAAGTACTACAGCATAGAGCAGAGGCCAAACAAGCCGGGAGAACTCTACAAACCTGACAACACTCCACAGGTATATTACACATATGCCCACACAAATGGCTGCCAAAGCCTCCACTGAATGAGCATGTCTTTGTAAACATCAATTTTCACTGCAGGTCAGTCCTTGCCCCCTCATTTACAGGCCTGACTGCCTCTGGTGGTCATCTGATATTATGGAAAAATGCACCTGATGTCACAGAGTTAAAGGGATGACACAGTTGTGCTGTGCTACAAATCCTAATCTTTTCTCCTGTCCGTCTTTTGTGTTCAGGCCAGCACCCAACTGACGAGTCCCTTGGCCTCTCCAACTCAGTCTCCCACCCCGTCTCCCTCTGGCAGCGTCAGCAGCGTCTGTCAAGGCCTGGGACCATTGCCCCTCATTTCCCAATTTCCACGGCCAGGGGGTCCTGCTCAAGGTGCATACGGCTGTCGTGAACATTGGAGTAAATAAACATCTAGATGGCACACACATAAGTGAAGTTATACTGATGTGGGTGAAAGTGGTACTGATCAAATTAATCAAATCAGTGTTGCTGACATGGCTGAAAGGGGATACTCCACTTAACTGAGTGGTGGAAAAACACTTAGGCAAACTTTTAAACCAATACAAGTTGTCATCCAAAATGTGTTCATCATAGAGCAGAGGTCATTGAACCTTGTCTTCACTTAGTATTGCCACTACTGCTATTGTTATCATATCTATCATTACTATTAATGATGGATCTGTGTGGTTTAGTCGCGTCAGAAGTTTGTATCAAACAGGTTTTGTCACTTCTTTGTACCACTCAGTGCCCATGAAGTAGCCCTCAATCTCAAAAGGGTCACACTGCATTTACAGTGCATTCCACAGAATGTCCTTTTGGATAAAAAGAGCAAAATAGAAGGGCTCTCATCTCTATGTTGTCGAGGTACCAATTTTTCAAGGGATACCCAAATTACACTGATTGCATTTGAGTGTTTTTTTGTAGGACAGGGGCACAGACATGCAATGATGATCAGAAAATATAATCAGGTCCATCTAAAATGTATCTGCACATGCACTTTCTTACTCGTATATCGAGCCATAAAAAAAAGTTAATTCACTTTTGTTGTTGTTTAGGTGATGGGCGCTATTCCCTGTTGGGTCAACCTCTCCAGTATAGCCTGTGTCCTCCTCCCCTAATGCACGGCCAATCCTCCTACAGCTCCCACCAGGTCAGAGCAGCAATGAGACAACCGAGTGTTACAGTTCATGCCATCAATAGGACTCAAATGAATTCAGATTTGTTGATATGATTCATAAACCCGTGTTGCTATGTTTAGGGCCAAGGAGTCATGAAACATGGGGCACGAGGGAAAAAACAAACACTCAAATCCGCGTCAACAGATCTCGGCACCAACGATGTGGGTAAGTCACATTTGTAACATCACCGAGCAGTGCAACAATAGTCATGATTCAACTGCATATCGCACACAGCTGTCCTGAAAAAACAGACAGAGAAGGACCAATACAGCAGCCAATACAAATAGAATCCCCAAAGTTTTATCGGCAGGTTTGTCGTCTTCAGCTAACATAAGTTGGTTGGACAAACCACGTTATGTGTGATCCTTGTGTGTGTCACACAGTTGGTGTACAAAGGTCAGTTAGTGTGAACCTCAAGTCTTTACAAAGTCCCTCCTCAATGAAACATTCCTCAGAGTTGTCGAATCATGTACCCTCATATAGTGTACACACCATATAAATGAATTTCAATAAGCAGAGATTGTAAAGTTGCCTTGTGACTTGGACCGTGCCGTCGGTGTTTCCCACTCTCAATTTTCACGTGGGTCAACTCTGTCTTCTCACCTTTCCGTTTTCCTTCTGTGTCCAGTGGTAAGTCGAGTACTGGAAGTAACGGACCTGCCCGAGGGGATTTCACGCCCCGAAGCTGAAAAGCTCTTCAACCAGCTGTCGCTGTGTGGTGCCAAGATCCAGTGGCTGAAGGATCCCCAGGGAGGCCGGGGCGGAGCGGGAGGCTGTATTCCCTGCTCTGGAGCGGGGCCCTCTGGCCTAGGAGCCGCCGGCGGCGTCGGGGGAATGAAGGCCGACGGCCACGACCCGGCTCACCTCTACACGGTCGTGGCCGTGTTCCCCAGCACCATGGCGGCCCAGAGTGCTTCCTTCAAACTTAACAACAGCGGGGCCACCTTCTTCAAACTGAGGGCCGCCAAAAAGAACTATGACCTACGTGTACTGGAGAGAGCCAGCTCTCAGTGAAAGGACAGGAGAGGAGGAGGAGGAAGGAGCGAAAGAGACAAAAGAAAAAGACTCTCGGTGGAGCGGTGGAGGAGGACTGAGGGGGACTGCTTAGTGTACAATTAAAGAAAAAAAAAACGAAAAAAGAGAGGATAACAATGTGTCAAATGTATAAAAGGGATGGTGTGAATCAAGAGGTGGGTGGTGTTTGGTTGAAAATATGATTTTCCCATTGTTTTCATTTGTTTTGTTTTATATTTATATAGCAGAAGAGCACACAAGACACGCAATCGTGTTTCACTGTTGCTGTGGAAAGTGCTCTGCAGTTATACAAACACACCTGTGCACACACACACGCACGCAAACACACTCACACTCACACACACTCACACGCACACGCACTCACAGATGTTGAAGCTTACGAAAGGGGACACGGAGACATACTGACGACAACCAACACAGGCAACAGGGTGACGTAGCACATCACAAACACACTGGACAGTCGACCTCAGTCGGAACCTTTCCTCCTCCCTCTCTCTGCTCCCCAGCCTTCCTCCGCCTCCTCCTCCTCCTCCTCCTCCTGCCAGTGCTCTTCCCCTCCCCCACCCGATTGTCTCTTTCTCTCACATATTTATAAAGTTTCATACGCACAGTTGCGCGCCCTCAGCTGCTCTCGCCCTCTTTACTTGCCACATCTCATACTGCCTCTCCCCCGGTCTCTCTCTCTCTCTGCTCTCGCTCTCTCTCTCTCTCTCTCTGTCACTCGCTCTGTCTCTCTCGCTCTCTCCTGCTCTTC
>OMPJ01024145.1:2322-17915 GCA_900312935.1 Carapus acus
TGAACTCTGTGCGTGCGAGGGGATGGGGGGCTCGGGCGTAGCGGGGTGGTGTTTGGGAGCGGAGATGTCTTAAAGGGGGCCGAGCGGAGCAGATGGACGGAGGGGAAGGACCATAAACAACTGCTGCTAATTTAATCCGCCGTTCAGCCACATGGCCTCAGCGCTACACACCATTGTTCAGCGGTAAAACTCTTCGACACGCGACGCAGCAGCGCTAACGCATATCAGCTATGGTCACTCTCCTACTGCAAGCTAACCACATACGCCACCTTTCCAGGAACTGGTGCAACATTATCTGTTCTCAAATGCAAAACCAAGCACACCTATACGACAACTAAATTGCTCGTATGTCTACAGAAACACGATGTCTGAAGTCGGAACATTCCATGATGGAGTAATAACGTTCATTCCTCTTCATGTCATACGCAGACGACGCAAATCTTGTTCATTCATTCAACGGTATAATAGTTTGTGTGGAAAGTTTTTTCCTGTTCAAGCCTTTAGAAGCAACAGCCCACTGCAATTCATGGTTGAGAGCTGTTTTGAAGGACAAGGTTCAATAAAACAGAGCGGGCCGGGGTGGTGGGGTGGTGGAGGGTATGGGACAAATATTAACTTGTGCTTTCAAAAGCAACAGCCATGCTAACCTGCTATCACGGGCGAGGGTTAGTGGCGTAATTGCAGAAGAGAGACCAAAGGGGAGACCACATTTTTCAATTAGTCATAAATTCGAAAAACACGAAAATGGTCGCCATCGGACAACATTCAACATTTTCACGAGATCTGAGTGTGTTCTGTTTGTTGACTATACAGGTTCTGCGTTCAATTTTCAATGTGGTGTCTATCTATTTGCCCCCCTCTGTATGTGATTCACCATACCAGTGGAACATCCTGAATCTGGGAAGGCTGTTGGCAATGGTGCTAAGAGTGCCAGAAAAAATAGGACTCTCTGTGACGAAAAGAATCACGACTAGGGATGTCCGATATTGGCTTTTTTGCCGATATCCGATATGCCGATATTGTCCAACTCTCCATTTACCAATACCGATAACAGCCGATACCGGTATTGTGCGCGGGTAAACGCTTCAGGAGCGCATAGGCACTATTTCAGTGTAACGCAAGCATTGTTTCATTTTTATCGGTTTTTATTTTATCAGTTTTAAAGCAAAAAAAAAATCCGATACCGATATTTCATTTTTATGCTAATATCGGGCCGATAATATCGGTGGGCCGATATTATCGGACATCTCTAATCACGACCCCTGTGTTAGGAAGCGAATTTAAGGGTACGTCACTTATCCGCTATTTCCCACATTTGCGGGAGGTCGCTGAACGGATCCCTCACAGATATGGGGGGGTTTACTGTATGCTGAGCCAACATGGTGTACACGTTTCATCACATCACCAGCACCACATAGGCACCGTCTTACCTACCAAGTATTCATTCATTCCACTCCAACAGATACCACTCAAAAGAGGAGTGAGACCAGTACACGGCCCAGCTGCAAAATCAACAAGGAGAATACTGTCACTGCACCCCCATAGTATTAAAACAACACTGACATCCAAGGAAGTCAGTATTTCGGGTGAAATATTCCAGCCAAAAGTAAATTTAGATTGAGCATGCTTAATTTAGGCAAAGCATGGCTTCTAAGAGGAGAAAAAGTGGGCTGGCACAGCGTCCCTCCCTGAGTCAGTGCTTAACCGAGCTGGCTGATGGGGTATGTGGGTGCTACGAAAAAAAAAAGGTTGGGTTCCCAATTAGGCAATGGCACTGCCTCCTCTGTGTATCAACCCGCAATGTTTCAGGCTGTGCAGACGCCACGTTTGCAGGAGTAGCGAAAAGGACCACAGGGGTTCCAAAGGGTAGGGTGGGCTCGCAGATACTTTCATCCACTGAGTCACAGCACCCCCTGCGCTCACACAGATGTTCACCCAGCTGTTCCAAAGAATTCAAAAGATGAACAGGGAAGGGGGGGGAAAAAGAACCTGTACAGATGACAAAGTCAGCTTTCACATCTCGGAGCAAAGCAAGGGCAGGAGACCTCACCAGGGTTATCAGAGGCCAGGAGCCGCAGGAGGCCTGGGAGGAATGAAACAATGCTACTCTGCACGTCTAAGACTAAGAACAAAAATATGTCGCTTGATAGGATCTCCATCACAGACACATTGCTTTTGGGTGGATCCACACATTGTTGTGTTTGAGGCAGGAGGAAAAATTTGGAGGTGCTAAAATTTGACCCTGAAAAAGATCAAAAGTCACCACCGAGCGTTGTGGTTTGTCAGACATTAGATCAGGGGTGTCAAAGTCATTTTTGCTGAGGGCCACATGAGCGTGGACATGGCCCCCAAGGGGCCAGATGTCAATGGCAATTATTAAGAAGGTATAGATGTAATTAATATAAAATGTCACAACTCACTTAGACATCTCTAATATTTACAATTTTTTACTTATTCAATGTACAAATTTCCCATTTTAATAGATGTAAAAAAAAAAAAAAAAGTCATCGCTTTGCCAATATTCTATCACAGTCAACAACCTGGTTCCCTTCTTCCCCTCTTCTTAAACTGACATTTTATAAAGTGTGTATCCTGTCGGGGCACACCTGCCGTCACTTTACCAGTAACATGATCCTCATGCATTTTGGGAGATGTAGTTTTTGAGTCAATGCATGTTTAAATGAGGGAGATTTATTTTTATTTATTTATTACAAGCAATAAACAGCGCATGATTTTGATTCCATTAACACAGAAACCTGGTCAGTACCAACTTTGTGACATTGCATCCAGCATCCCACCGGCCAGCGTTGGTCCTGCAGCTTTCAATAAAAATTCACCTTGCCAAGAAGGGTCTAGTGCCCGATGTAGAGAAAAAAAATGTCCCGCTCCCCTGTCTGTCACCACGATGTTATGGTTCAGGATGCACAAGACTGATCATTTGTTCTGACTGCCAGCTGTCAAGCTGTCAGGCCAACCCCATATTTCTAGGTGGCAGTAGTGACTGAGTTGAGGCAAAATAGTGTTTGGTGTCTGAGTAGGGTGGGAGCAGGACTGGTGAGTTCGGTGAGCAGATAAGAAGCAAAGCAGACCTTCACTTGACAGACAGAGTGGCAGAACATTCGTGTCAACCTGCCCAGGTAGGAAGTGTACAGTACTCCACACACGAGAACAGCATAGAAAATGAAAGATTACTCATGATTTACCATAATAAATGTGTATCTATCCAACCATCCATCCGGTTGATGATGGTCTAACTAAAATGATCGCCGCGTTTGATGTGAGTCAGCAAATCATTCTTCAAAAAATTTCCCAAATCAAAATGAAGTTTATCAAAGTACAACGCTGACATGAACGAGCCACGTGGTGCAAGGCTGTGATCGTGACCTGAGAAATGGAACGCTCTCTTTCCTCCTCCAAACAGACTGGTACGTCCTGGCACAGGCAGAGAACGATCGTAACCAGGAGCAAACAAGCCCATCAAACCCAAACACTTACTATAAGTGTTAAATCAGCCCGTTACAGAGCCTTTAGCATCATACCATGAGCAATGATATCTTACGAGGGTCCATTTGGGAGAAAACACAACGGCAACTGTGGAGTCAGCGGTATTTCACATAATGTGTTTAAAATGACCCTGAATTTCGGTAGGAAAGGCGATTTTCTCACTCAGTCCCACGTCGCCTATCGACGCAGCCTCGTTGCAAATCTGGTGTAATGTGGCAGCGGCTGCCTCACCTGAAAAAGTGTTCTCCACTAGGCCCTCATGGCAAGACACTGGGTGTCCAAATGCTCATGACAACCACGTTGTCACAACTACACAAAGACTTTGTGCTTTCTGTACAGCTACACAACTAAATGTGCCAATGTAGAGGGCTTCCACATTTGCATGTTTCAAGTAAAGAGTGTAAAATGACACAAATTTGATTGCTGGGAGGAGAACAAAGCACTCGCTATCGAGAGGTCACCAGCGGTCGCTCCATTCTCTTCAAAATGTTCGTCTTTGTTTGGACAGGTTCCCAGTCTCTCACACAGCCATCGCACAAAGATTCCCATCCAAATTAGCCACACGTCAATACTGATACATGATATATGGGAGAAAATCACGGTGCTGGCGAGGAACTGAACCGATCGGAAATTGACATAAGTATGGAGACTAGGGATGTCCGATATTGGCTTTTTTGCCGATATCCGATATGTCGATATTGTCCAACTCTCAATTTACCGATACCGATAACAGCCGATACCGATATGTGCGCCGGTAAATGCTTCAGGAGCGCATAGGCACTATTTCAGTGTAACGCAAGCATTATTGTATTTTTTATCGGTTTTTAAGCAAAAAAAAAATCCGATACCGATATTACATATTTATGCTAATATCGGGCCGATAATATCCATCTCTAATGGAGACCATCCAAGTTCACCCTCAGAATGGTTCACGTTGGATCTGGATTTAAGAGGTTACTGCCGAGATCCAGAGAACACACAAAGGTTTGTGCTTTTGTTATTTTTTTTGCAAAAAAATAAAAGCCATACCTCACTTTGAGAGCTCAGCCGATCATGCACATGCACATAACAACAGTGTGTGACATTATCAATGACCTCATCTGACTGCTGCCATCTGGGCACAAATTGAGGTTGATGCTGACCGTTTCCTTTTGGTCCGCTGTGACACATGACGCGCATGCACACACACACACACACACACACACACACGCATGCATGCAGGCCGTTTGCCATTTGCTTTTTCATCCTTCAGCACCAAAACCCAAAATTACTAGGAATATTGCAATGAAATAACAAGGGATAATATTATATTGCATAAAAACAATTGTGTATCACCAACTAATGTAATTGATGGGATAATCACGCGTCTTCGACTTACACCACAATGTCCAGCCGAGTTATTTAAATGTGAAATTGATATCAACTCCAACAGTGGTGAGTATATGTGAAACCCGTTGGAGAAATAAGTAGAATCCTCCCTGGGGTGAAGAGGGACAAAAAAAATAAAAGGTTGAACACCCCCCTGTGTGACAGCAGCAGCAGACTTTCACCAAGTACTCTCATTTTTCACCTCATTCTTCTGATCATATTGCTTTTTGTTTTTGCCGTGTAACTTTGCTTTGGGTGTGAATAAGGGAAAAACACTCCTCACATAAGCTACAATAGTGAACAATGGCCCTCCTCTCTGTCACGTTTTTATTTTTGGCGGTTGTGGTGCGGCACGTGACGACACCGGTGACAGGAGCTGAGATTTGGGAGTGCATGTGTCTACTTTGTTTGCTAGATTTGTTTGCGACGACTAACACTCCGGCAATCCTGAAATCTGCAACGATACAAGCGGGCTGCGGGCTATGTTTTAAAAACAGGAGGGCACAATCCGAGGTTGTTAAGAATGACTTCCACTGAGACATCTACGAGTGGGGAAAAAAAATCCTTTTCTGCTTACGCTTCAGTTTTTGCGCCTTGCATTAACAAGTGGTATTTTTTGCAGAGAGCAAAGGTGAACACAATATGTGCGGCAGGAGGGAGGCAGCATCAGTCTGCACCTTCCCGTATCAACAACTGCTCCCATTGAAAGGTTAACTACTTTTCTCCATAAAACACACGCGCTATAAGTCATGTAAATGAAGTCAGTTGTCTCACAAAGACTCGGAGAAGGATATTACTATGCTAATCCGACCCATTTTAGAAAGTAAATGTCAAAAGAAATGAATTACTCTTACGCTGCTCGGTGCCCCGGTGCAATAGCCTACCTTTGACATTTGTCCACAGAGAACATTAGGCAATGTTTTCTCAATATGCAAAACCCTGGCCTACTGAATGATTGATAATAAATGTATTAAGGGTAACATTCGCAAGACCTGTTTATGAGCCAACTCTGGGTCAGTAGCACACCACACATTAGTATCAATGTTATCATGTAATGATGGTCAACTATCGCAATGGACCTTCCCACCAATCTACAAACCTAAAAAAAAAAAAGAGTAAACAAAGAAAGATGCATATCCAGCCAAAATATATTAACTGTTTGCTGAAACAATTTTTGGGGGGTGAGGTTATACAGTGTAAACAGAGCTAGAAGAGGGGTCACATCACGAGTGTGACCTGTGGAATGAGACACACTGGGGCAGCCTGTGGTTGTCAGGTTGATGAAAGGGGGCGACGTTACTAAAGAAAGATGTATTGCTACTACTGGCACGTGGATCATGAATAGGTCACCGTAGCTCCCACGGCGGTAGCGTGCACGCGCACGTGCGCACGCATACACACACAAGACAATAACCGTGCAATAATTGAGCGGTGCAGTGTTAAACAAATACACACAGCTGTCAGGGGCAGGCCAAGATCATTCACAAAACACCCAACCCCCTCCCCCTGGGTATCACTGACACCGTTTCTCCCTCATACGTGTACACATCCCGTCTCTCTCATTCAGTCTCCCTCACTCATGCTCGCACACACATACACACATACACACACACACACACACACAGCCAGAAGGCAGCATGCTGTCCATGTGGCCTGGTGAGAATCATTACTCAGCACTGTAGACTTAAGGGGTGAGCGAGAACTTCCTTTTTGAATTACCGGTCGTCCACGACGCAACTGCGAGTTGTTCTTCACGTTTTCTTAAGGGCCGCTTGTAGGACGGGACAGGTGGTGTTTGTGTCTGAACATTGGGCCCGCTGCCAGTCAAGGAACAGTAAAAAGACTTTTATTGATTGTGTATTTACTGTGTTGTCCTCAAAGCCAGCGCCGATCCAGCCCTCAGACACGTCCATTAAAGCAACAGTTAGTACTTGATGTACCAGTGCGCTCGTGTTTCCAGTCACTTGACATATTCAGAATAAGCCGGCGTATTTGTCGTAAGGAGCAACTGCTCCCTGAATGCCGCCCATACGTGTCAGGGTGAGGCGGCCCTGGTGCACCTGTAGTGCACTCTGATAATTACCTTAATGCTCCAGCCGCCTCCCAGGACCAGAGAAAGTCACTGGCCCCGCACTTTGTTGCTGCGGGGCGTCTGCCTTGAAATGACGGAGCAACCCGAATGGATCTTATGTTATTTTCTGGGCATGCTGGGCTGTAATTAGTCATGAGTTTCAGCTTTGTGGAATGTGCCGTGGCCGCGTCACGCAGCGCGACTGAAGTGACCGACTGATCCCGGAGGAGACGTCCGGCGTGGTTCATTTACGAAGATTTTTAATATTTTGTTTTTCAATTTGATCTACGTGAGAGCATTTGTGCGACTCAAAAGTTTTACTTGACACAACCACATTGCACAAACCTCTGTGGAGTGGAGGGACTTTGTATGGGACTGGCAGCCCTTGTGCTCCTGTTTGTTGATAACAACATTAACAAGATATCATACACCACAAATATGTCCATTAGTTTAAAAAAATCTTGAAATTGGGCAGATGCTATTGACACTTGTGCTCTGATAAAGTGTGGTTTATTCAGGTCAAGCATACAAAGATTGCATGAAAAATGTAATTGTAGCTGTATGGAGACTACCTTATCAAAAGCAATAAAGCCTGAAAACTTAATAAATAGACAGAATAGACGCAAGGACAGAGTCTAGATACTATTTACATTGGGGTGCAATTCGTGGTGAGTGAGAGGTGAAGATGCCTGTAAATATTACTTGATAAAAAAATCTAATAAATGAGAAATGAATTTATTTTCAGTAGGTAGTCTATCAAACTTGAGGGCTCCTATAAAAACGTATCCAAGAAATCATTGAATAATGCATTTCCAATTACATTACAAGCGTGCCTTGTTCATAAGTGGACAGCTACACACGGCAATGAGCTGCCACACTTCAGGCCAACAGCACTTTTCCAGCAGACTGCTTATGCAAAGGAAAGTCTGAAAACTGAACTTTGTTCGCCTGGCTGCCACATCAGGCTCACAGTCAAACTAATACAAACATTCTGTGAATCGGCTTAATGTGCGCATAGCGTTCTGATAAAAGTAAGTACCGGCATCCCCAAAATGAACTCTCAGCCACAGGCAAAGTTCTAAATCTCCCTCGCTTTCAGATCCTCACTTTATTTGTGATGTCACTTCAAGCTTTCCTGCGACATGACTGGCTGCTCAGATGGGACAAACGTGTGTGACGGGGTTTAATCTCTCCAACTCGCTGACTTTAATGAGACGGCTTAATACTCCATTGTCGTGTTTGCGTATAACCCGAGTTCCTGCGGCTTGAACGTCACAGAGACAGCCGAGATGTTCAATTAACTCTCGAACATTATTAAGCCCGTGTTTGTTTAGGAGGAAGCTGCTTATTAGTCCACTGAAAACATTTCAGTCTGTATAATTAATACCTACACTGACAGTGACGACAATTTAGGGGCACGTCCTGCACCAAAAAGTTTCCCAACTGATCATTGAGAGACTTTTTCCTAGCGGTAAACGCTCTGTAATATCACTGTCTGCAGCCACCGCCGCTCCTCGTCAAATGTGCCAATCATCGTCGTTCCCACTAAGTTGACGGTCTGAGCTTTCACTTCCCTGCTCCTTGCCCAGGAATGGAAATGTTGCCGGAAAGACGTCGACATTTTCAATCCGACCTGACAAGTCGGGCCTCGTGATGCCTGCGCTTCAATCTAGCATCTGCATGCCCGCAGAAAAAAAAAAAAAAAAAAAAAGACACATGCTCAAAGAACCCTGAAATGGTCCAAAAGATTACAACAACTACAAGTAGCTACTAGTCAAGGAACTCATGAAAATGTCTTACTTATAGAGATGTCCAGCAAAAAAATCTATACCGATATTACATTTTTATGCTAATATCGGCCCGATATTAGCATTAAAATGTAATATCGGTATCAGATTTTTTGGCTTTAAAACCGATAATATAAAAACCGATAAAAATAAAATAATGCGTGCGTTACACCAAAATAGTGCCTATACGCTCCTGAAGCGTTTACCGGCGCACATATAGGTACCGATTGATATAGGTATCAGTAAATTGAGAGTTGGACAATATCGGCATATCAGATATCGTCAAAAAAAGCCAATATCGGACATCCCTACTTAGTTATGAAAAAAACATATCAGAGTTTGTGAATTCCAATCTAAGTGAAGCAACAGAAGAATGTAAACAATCTGTCATGCAGAATGGAAAGTTTAGACATATCCTCTGCTACACAAGAACTATATAAGGATTAAATCCATAGTATAATACTCTAGCATACAAAAAGCAAGTCACATCTTTTACAACGCAGCCATGAGACAAGATACTTGGCCATTTTCAAACATTCAAGCATAGATTGAGGTGCAAATTAGAGAGACATACTGAATGTCACTTTTAGCACTCCCTTAAAGTCAATTACAATATGGTGTCAAGCATTTCAACAGTGTGTCACAGTTCCACCGCCGCAATTGAATAAAACTGTTGTTTACTGAAGCACGCGCTCATTTCAATGAATCTTGCGAGCAATGGGCGCTATACAGTCAATTGAATTAGGTAAACCAACCTCATTTTCACACGTCTGCAGACATTCTCATGCTAAACTGCATGAAATGTCACAACCGCAACAAATGACGACGCGTCGGCGGGCTACGCCGAGGGGGAAAAAATCAAGTCTGACTACAAAGCTGTCAATTACCTTATTTATCTTAAATTATAGGCTAGTCTGGGCTGAGGACACTCCCACGGCGGAGGTTCGCAAAACGAAAGTAGAAGGAAATGCATATTGGCTGCTAGACTGCAGTAAGCAAGTGCAAGCACACATATGATTGGGACCAGCCTCTCTTACTTGTTATGAAACAAATGGTGTCTATACCACAGAATATCTGACACAAACCGGCAGGTCAAAAACTCTCATGGACAACCACCATGCGATATTAATAAGATAACAAAATACATTTGATGCATTGTGACATCATCAATCAAGACAACTTTTTAATCACCTCTGGACTTGTTTCATAACATAAAACTCACTTAGACTGAGCCAGGATTGATGGGTAAAAATCTTAATTTCTCCGGCTCAGCATTGATTAGGTTCACGCAATTTGAAAAGACAGAGGACAAAGATAAGGGATCGACATGCTGTGGTGATAAAACAGAACGGGGAATAAAGGAAACGTAAATTACCGACAAATCTATCAAAGCTGTTCAACTTCCCATGTAAATTCCAATCTTAAAACAAGTCACTAGCTGTAACAAGCTCCATAAAGAGGCATGTGTCTGATATCATACACATTGAGATGAAGGTGACTGCTGTTGACATGGCTACAAAAACGGCTATTGTAATCACGCTCTTAAGGAAAAAAAAAGGGAGGAGTGACACTTGGCTGACACCTTGGTAGCTTGTAAACAAATGTGAAGCCAGTCCGACTCTCACACATGGCACAGAACACTCCGGAGCGAGGAGTGCTCAGCTCCTGATCTGGAAACAGCGTGGAACAGAGTTGTACAATAGAGCCACCAGACCACACCTACTCTACGTGCTGAACCAGAGTCAGCCAAGTTGGAGAAGCGGTCTGCACAGAGGTGCACATGAACTTTCAACCGCTTGACTGACAAAAATCAACGGCGGTGAAATTAACGACACAAACGACGCGAAATATAGAGTAAAATCCACTTTGAGCTCGAACGGGCAATTCGTGAAAACGGTGGGCAGTTTATACAAGTAAAGGCATCATGCAAATTACTGCAGTGGGAGGAATGGAACAATACGTGTTCGCACAATGTGCTTGAAAAATAAAGCAATCGCGTTGAAATATACAAAATCCTGCGCGGTTGGTGCGGATTTCAGCCCACAATCGCGCATTCTTGTAATAGAAAATAAAAGGTTAGGTTGTGATTCGGGGGAAAATCATCGAATATCGATAAATCGCCGATTAAATCTTGTAAATAATGTTATAATAATGAAAAATAGCACGGCTGTGGATGCTCGTCGTGTGCGCCGCGCTGTGCGAGCAGGCGAAGTGTTTTCTGCAGCCTTCCTTCCATTAGATGCAATTATAAATGGCCGAGAGCGGAGGGACGGGGGAGCCAATCAGATCTCGGCTCGCATGTCAACCTAAGACCAACTGTCTCCTGGCTCTGACAGCAGGATTTTACCTCCATAATTCAAATCCCAAAGCAAAGGCAATCTGCACTTTGCCAACTCTAACCGGCGGGCCGTGTTTACACGGCGCTGCGCACCGCGGCGAAGGGAGCGAGCGGAGCCCAAACCGAGCCACAATGAATGAACAATCCGTCGCATTGAAGCGGGTCGCGGTCACAATCGCACTTTGATACAAACTCAAACACTTGGCGGGTGTAATTGTTGCCCATCGCGGCGTCCACACCACGCCTGAGCCCCACCGAAGAACGGCGCTTCGTTAGCGAACGAGGGGGTCATTTCTTAATGATTATGCAAATGTTATTTAACGGCGATCACTGTCATTTGCATCTTGTTTACCGCCGTGACAGCCGTTGACGCGACTCTGAGATGGGATCACAACAAACACTACGCGAAGTCTCTCCGAGGCTGAAAAGTAGCGAGAAAGAACGAGGATTCGAAAAGCCATTTAAAGCACACACACAGGCGAGGCTCGGCGAGGAAATATCACCATTATCTCTCCGAATATACACTTTCCCTTGACAAACTCTCACTCTACTTAGTCTTAACTCTTGGCCTGGGCCGGCGAGGGGCTCCCACAAACGGCAACAACTCGGAAAGTTGCTTCTAAGGGAATATTGTGCTCTTTCTGCGTGTTAACACTATTGCAGGGGCTGGTGTTGGGAGAAAGAGGGAGGCAGCCATTTTAGAGATCATGCTACATAGACAATGGCTGGGCAAAGGCAATGTGCAACTCTGCGGTGCTTTTTCGCAGCCACGGAGTGACTTCAACTTAGTTAAAGTGGGTCAGCGCGGTGAGCGGGCTTTACCTGATTTCTGCTCAGAGGTTGTCCAGTGTTTCCCGGGCTCATGGGAGGCGGATGGTGGCTCCTTTGTTGCCAACCAGGATGGCCCCCTCCATACTGGCTACTGCCCATGTCTGCTGGTCCCTTGTTGGCTCCGTCCTGATTGTTATAGTCTCCTTGGGGGTAATTCGGGTAGCTCCTGGCAGAGCTGGGAGATGTCAGAAGTTGATTTAAAGTTGGCGTGGATGTAGGTTGTTGATTTCCCATGTTATACCTCTGATTGTTGTAGGAGGCAGCCATAGCTGGGGTTCCTCCTGCTGGCTGTTGCTTGCCTGGCTGCCCCCCAGCCGCCGGAGGCTGGTTATTACGCGGGGAATTCATGGCCCCGTATCCTTGGCCCTGATAAGAAGTCCTATTCGGGTAGGGGCCGTAATTATTATAATGGTTGGGGTAGCCATGTTCGTGTGAATTAGGGGGATATGGGTCCATCATGCCCGGCCCCGATGCAGCTGCCATGCCAGGGCTTTGTTGTCCGCCATGTTGATGAAAAGGGGCCCGGCTGTAGTGCTGGTTGTAACCGTAGGGAGGTGGAGGAAAGGGGCCCGGGTGGTGGTGTCCCATTCCGGGATGGTTATTCCCTTCCGGGCCGCCGGAATCATTCTGGTTGCTATTATTATTTACTCTGGACAAATTCCCGTTGCCGTTCTTCAAGTCAGGATCGCCTCCTCCCCCAGCGTTTCCAGCATCGGACCCGTCCTGCAGCTCCTTGTGACCGGGAGATCCGCCGTCAGGTCCCGGATCCTTACTTTCGTGCTGCTTCTCTCCGGGTACCGACTCCTCCTGCGGGTCCCGATCCGGCTTTTTGAGTTCGGAAGGCGGGCTGGTGTTGAGAGTGGCGACGCTGGCGACCTGAGCGGCCATGATATCTCTCTCTCTCCCCTCTCTCGCTGCCTCGCTCGCTCTCTCACAACGGCGACTCACTCACAGTCCAACTCCGAATAACCATTGAATATAAATACAATTATTCTTGTAACAACGTACCCGTTGTCCCGGTTCATTCCCCCGCTTGCCCTCTGCCCGGACCGGTATCCGGTAATCCACCACGACTCCGTTAAAAGTTAAAAACAAGAAAAGGGGAGAGGTTGTGCGGGAAATAATTTATAAATACAGAGCCGGGGAATCGAGTGTAAGTGTGATGGAGGGGCTTCTGTTACAGAGCGAGAGCGCGAGCTAGGAATCAACCGAACCAGCACGAGGCTCCGCGAGACACAGCCATCTTACCGACCTGCCGGGATACCGCAGAAACCCGGAGTGGACTCTGCCCGCCTCACTGGATCCGGATCGCCTGCTGGGGCAATCAGAAAAACATTGTTTCAAACGGAATCGGCGGTAGAAATACGTAAATGATGCTCGGGACAGCTATTTTCTTGTTGAAAATAACAAAGAAGTTGAATAATATGTGAATAACCATGTAACTAAGCATACATAACACAAACACACACACCCCTTAACACTCTAAAACACATTGATATCTAAGGAAGAGTATTTTTCCACTGTAAGAGGTGAGTATGTAAAATTGTAATTGTCACAGTATTAATAGTGCTGTTTTACAAACCATCCCTTTGGCATTATCACAGTATTGGCCAGTCTGGAAATGAGGAAGTGCTTTATTCATGTTAACATTCATTGTATCTGCATGAAGTAAGATTATGACCTACAGTTGAGAGTGTTGCAATTGATGGTGTGAATTTTGTGAGTAAAGCAGCAGTTTACCAATCTTTTCTCTTATTTCCCTTTGTTGTTGACTAAGAGCGATCAGAAATAGTCCCTAGATTAACAACGCATTTGTGATTTCGATTCACAACAGTAGTTTATACTAGTGCAGCATGTAGCATGCAAAGCAGACCAAGTTTTAACCTTTGAATGTATACAACAAATGCATGCCCCTCAAAATACATTGAACTGCTTTATTATCCATTCGTTTCTGACTATAATCCACAAAGAAGTTGCAGGCAGCCGCTCTGCCATTGTGAGTGCACAAATTGTTTAGTGCCAGAGTTTCGTGGCCCTCTTCACAACATTCATTTGCGTAATTTAATCGAATTAAGTGAAGGAGGGGAACAGAGCATCCAGGCTGCAGAGGCTGTTTCGTCGCTTCCATGTGTGGAGAGCAAATGAGAGCAGGAGCTGCAGCCCAGGAAAGTAGAGGAAAGCATGAAATTACAACCTGTGCACGTCAGTGGAGAGTGTATGTGTGTGCGCTTGTGTGTGTGTTGGAGTGAGAGAGGGCAGAATGGGAAGGAGAATGGGGGATGGAGTGAGCACAGAGCAGGAAGTGCAGACACAAAAAGAGAAACGGTGACGGCGGAGAAAGCTGGCCGGCAGGCGGAAATTCAGCACCGAGCGTTGTGGGGATGAAGTCGAATCACAAGAAAAGCGCCAATAATGACGATTTGGAGGAGGAATCAAGTGGCTGGGCGCGAGTAATGGCCATGCTTTCTCTCTCTCTCTCTCCCTTTCCTTCTCTCCCTGTACCTCTGAGTATGTGTGTGTGTGTCTCTCTCTCCCTTCTCTCTCCCCCATATATTTCACCCTCTCCCTCTCTCTTCCCTCATACCCTTCTCTCTCTTCCCCCATACTCCTGTCTCTCTCCCCCTCTGCCTCTCCCTTCCCCCCTTCTCCCCCTCCCCCCACTCTCTCTCTCTCTGTCTGTCTCTCTCTCCCCACCCCCTCTCTGCGTTCCCTGCCTGCCTGCCTGCCTCTCGCTCTCCTAGCAGCAGCAGCAGCCCGCGTGGTGCCTTCAAGTGCCGTCGGACTTTTCCCACTTCTTTTTTTTTCTCCACAATTCAATACGAGCGACTTCAACGTGGTTAGGAGCAGTATTAAAATGTGGAGGGAAAAAGGGGAGACCACATTTCTAATATTTCATAGAACAGTGAAGCGTGCAGCACTAAACCTTAAAAGCAATCTAGTTCAATAAGTGAAAAATTAAAAACAGCAGACATTTTGAGACTAACCATTTGAATTAGATATCATTTCGCCAGTGAGGTCTATATCTAAAGAAAGTACACGAACTTTCAGCAGTAAGACAATGACTAGTTTGATGTTTTAGAATGAACAAATGCATGCATCTGTGTAATAAAGTGCATTTGTATGTATTTGGTGAGGCAACTGCAGTGGAGAATATATGGAGGACTTGACACAGTAATATTGTTACGCAAAACGCTGCTAACTGTTAAACAAGAATGCAGAATGCATTTACGTGCCCTCCAACCCGATTAAGTTTGTCTCATTCAGGAGATAATCTGTCTGTAAAACACATGCATTTGAGGTAGCACGTCCACAACACGCTAAAACAATGGGTCGTTTTAGCGTCGTCAACAAATTAAATTATTTCCGTCCCAAAAAGCACTTCATTGCTTTGAGGTTAGTTTGAACGACGCTGGGGCAGGGTCCGTGAAGGCAGCACCGCCGCTTGCAAAAGCAGCAGAACTTTGCTATGTGAGTGTGGGGGATGGGAGGCAGCAGCGCCCTGCTCTGCTCAGCTCTTTCTCCCCACAATGCGGGGCTTTCTGCTCCCATTGCTCACTCTGTCTGCGCTAAAGACGTCTCCTTTTAGCCAGACCTTTGCCTAGAAAGAGACTAAATATCCCAATATATTTCAAAGTAGCATTAGACAGTGTGTACACTTGGAATAAAGGAGGGTGTGTAGGGTGGAGGGGTCAGC
>OMPJ01024160.1:2735-19658 GCA_900312935.1 Carapus acus
TATATTTATTATATATCATATTATTTTCTATGCTGAGGACGTAGTGAGGAGGAGGGAGTAAATTAGGATTGGGAAAGGGAGGACATATTCACCTTTTTTAGTGGTGAGCGGCCCAGCACTGGGGTCGACATCCTCCAGGGGCACCTGAATAAGATCGACCAGCTTGGCAGTCCGCATGTGATGGATCACATGTTTGGAGGACGTGTCATTCAGATTCTGAATGAAAAAAAGCATTTGTTATATTCATCACAGAGTGAGGAAGGGAGGGAGGAATGGACGGACGGACAGACTAATAGGCGCGCCAACATACATGCCCAAACACACATGCTCCCTCCCCACCCACTGACCAGCCTTCTCCTACACTATATCCTTACACACTTGCACTCACAAGATGTTCTCGGACTGCATTCAAGGTGGCAAAATGACCTGGCAGCTGTTCCAGAAAGTTGGACGTCTGCTCCATCAAAACGTCATACTTGCTCCGCCTTTTGAGGAGCAGATCATTTTCAAGTTAGAGAGAGGAAGAGGGGAAAAGAAAACTCTTTCATTTCTCTCTTATGCAGATGTAGCACGTTTCTTGCTGGCATTGAAGAGATTACGTGTAGAAAATGTAAATTGGTGCAGGCTTGCTCGCCATCTCTTACTCCTTACCTGTTCACATGGAAGCGTTTCAGCAGCAGGAGTATGGAATGCTGAGGTCCAGTGCGTAGCCTTAAAACGCGGGACTGAGTGGTCACAAGGCCGTTCTTCACCAGAGACATCCGCAGGTAGTGAAACTTTCGCGGATCTGTCCTGTCCAAACAAAGGGAGGTGGTTAGAAAATGAGTTGCATAAGAAGTGACAAAAAATAATACGAATAAGTCCATGCCACTAATACAGATTTGATTGAGTGTTTCTCACTTGAAGCAGCACACATGCAGGTCCCTCTGCAGCTCCCCTTGCCAGCGGGCCCGGCCCACTCGCTCCAGCACGCAGTATGAGCCCTCATTGAGTTTTAGTTCTGGGTCGCTCTCAGGACCAGTAAGGGCACGGAATCTGACGGCCTGAGAAGCTACTACGACAAGTCTTCGGCCGTATCTGTTAAGAGGTAAGCAGAAAAGGTGTAATGACGCATTCTTATTGCGTTTTCATGACATATTTGATGAATACACCTTTGTATTTGAGGTGGTATGAGCACACCTGAGTAGGTTCAAAAAATACCAACCTCTCAAGAGCCTCCTCCAAACTGAGCAGAGCAGTGAGGGACTTGGCGCGGATGTGCTTAGTGATGTTGACTCTCTCTTTGAAAAACACACAGGAGCCCTGGATTCCATCCTTGTTTTCTGGTACAATATGAATTGGGTAAATTGCATTATTTGCCTCCGCAGTCCCCTGGGAGTACTCGATTCCTGTCTCTGGATCCACAAATTTATACCTGTAACACACATACAAACAGGTTCTGAGCCATCAACCGTTGAGTTTAAATAATACTAGTTACAGCGATTGTTGCCAAACCATTGTGTGAATATTTGTTGTTTGATTTAAAAATTGGCCGAAAAATCATGGAAAGGTGGGTCGTGAAATGAGAAGCTGCACATGGTCTTGAGTGTTTCAAGTAGCTGGAGGGGATTGTGTTTTGTAATTCAAGATAAGCTTGAAAAAAGTAAATCTATAACTCTATCATGATATTCTACAATTTATTGCGATATAGACGAATACCAGCGTACCTGTCGCAGCATTCTGTGCTTCCTGAAAAATATTTAAGCATTTTAAAAGTTCCTGGGAAATTGATATATAAGGCAAATTGTTGCTGAGTTTGTAATAAATGAATTCATACAGTAGAAACTAAATCTGAATGATTAATTAAATAAATGATAAATCTGAATCTGACGCCTGCAGGCAGAGCTCTGTCTGTTTGGCCCAGGAGGGGGGGCTGCTCTCCATCACAGCTCCGTATTACAAAGAGTTACTGAGCAGCATTGATCACCTTCACAAATCCTATTTTAGAGGCAAGATGAACCTATTATATGAATTACCCATCCATTCACAGGACTCAGGGACTTTGGACTTTTTGGAAGTCTCAGGAATACCTTCCAGAAAACCTTTACATTTACAAAACACATACTGGTTTAAACCTTCAATGAGATCAATGTTTCCAGCGAACAGACAGAGAAAAAGGAGAGAGAGAGAGAAAGATATAATGTCGAAATAATGGTCGACAACTGTCGACACTGTCTCGATAAATCAATATTTACGATTGACGGGGTACGTTAAGTCATCTACTCTTCTTGTCTTTGCAAGAGATGTTTTCAGACGTATTGAACCCTTCAAAGTATAGATTGCAAACTCACATTCGGCCAAGCTATTACATGGAGACGAATCTAGCTACCTTCAGTTGAAAAACGCTGAGATTTCTCTGTATTGCACTTGCTTTACATTGAAGTGACCTCACCTGTCAATCATCACCACATCCTTCCTCTCCTGCGGCAGCTCATAGAAGCTAAGGTCCGTGTCCCTCACCAGGGACGCCCATAGAAACTCCTTGGTGCTCCCGTCGAGCTTCAGGGGAAACGCAGGCTTTCTGTCCTGCAGTCGTAGCCACAGAGACGGTACCGTGATACCGTCTAGCCCCTCTAAAGCCACTTCATCCGCCACTATACTCAAGGCATCCATGACGTGCCGAGCTAACAAGCTAGCCCGCACTTACTATTGCAGCCCTTGCTCTCCGTCTGAGCTCATAAATCAAACCATGCTTAGTCTAGCAGTAAGAAAAGTCCTTTCGGAATTCAGGACAGTTATTCGACGGAGCACAACAATGTGGTTACTTTCTCCAACTCTTACACACCACTGTAATGCATGAAATGTTCAATGCGCCTGCGTCAACTTTGACCTTTTCTCTGACGTCATCCAAGAGACAATTAAACAGGTTCGGAGCCCCCGTGTTTATATGCGGCGTGGATTACTGCATTTTTCAGTCATTGGCCTAAAAATGTGAGAGTGCAATGCGATGTTGGAGTGCAGCAGAGAGGCTACTAACATTTATATCTAACATATCTAACATCTCAATTCAGTTCAATTATAAGTGCACGAATGGTCCGTGCCACCATGGGATTGTCAAAATCAACCCATTCAGAGGTAGACTCATGAATGCCCCTGAGGTATGTCACCAGCCATGGATTGCAAATGAAAGTTTTATGGTTGTCTGAGGACAAAACTATGTAGAAAAGATGAAAGTTGATTCAGAATATGTCATGGTTGTGTGACACTAGGCTTTGCTGTTTCACATCTTCAGCGATTCTTAATTTTTGTGGTGCTGCGCCACACCATCAGTGCGCTTGGACAGTTTTATTCATTCAGGTTTCCTGGTCAGATCTCAACCCTTACCTGCAATAATTGAGGAAGAAAATTATTAAGTTGTAAAGACAGCAGACAAGTGACAAGTTGTCATCAAGTAACTTTGTAATTTTGTACAAGTATGTTGCTGAATCTCCTTTAAGAAACATGTTTATTTAACATCTTTATTATGAAGTACCTTTTGAAAAGAAATGTACAAGTGGAACCAGCACAGTGACATCTTGGCATTAACCTTGGGAAAAAAAACAGAACCACGCCGGACATATGGTGCAGGTTTGAAGACATGTATGACATGATAATGTACATATTTACAGCTGAGGATCTTTCCACAACAGGAGAGAGCAAGCAAGGTGGTGGTGGCTAATAGTCCAATGGGACCAAAATGAAGGGATGTAAAAATACATTAAAAGTATGGATTCGTTCAATACACATAATTAGAGAGATATTAGACGTGATAAAGGCACTGTGTTTCACACGAAATAACAAACGCCACAGATGCAGTTGCAGGTTTGTCCATGTCAGAGGAAATGATCGTGAGGGGGGAAAAAACCCAAAACAAAACCTACCTTCGTTCATTCAACCATCCCTGGGCATTCTTTCTAGCAAACAAATTATCAAAGGGCCATAGCAGTTTGCTACTAAATATTAAAACAAAATAGATAATTCAACTCATCAGGAAAACATTCCTTAATAAGAACATGCTTGGTGATTATTAAAATTACATTTTTATAAACAAATACATACATACTAAAATTTTTGAATTCCCTATTGAAGGCATAACACGTTTAAGCAGGGACATATGTTTTCTGATCCTGTTTTCCCTTACCAGGTCAAACGCTGGACAAATTTTGTTTGACATTCTTGCAAGACCTGGAGCTCCTTTGTCTTCTTGCAAAACATTCGCTTGACAGTAACCAGTACAGATAACACTTAACACTCCATCGGCCAACGGCTCGACATCAACACCAGCCAACTCAGGTCACATGACCCATGAAGTGTTTTCATTGAGGACAAAACGGGTGCGAAAAAAAGAACAGAAAAGAAAAAAAAGAAACAAAAGCAGCCCCCTAGATGTCAAATTACATTCAGCTTACGTAGCTGGTGTGTTATCAGTGCACTGTCTGCAATGGTGCTATATAATCGGTTTCTGAATTCAAGGCATTAGGTCCTGTACTGATGTGAGCAGAATAATATAAGCCTTACGCTTTACACTCAATGCCAACGTAGCTAAGCTGGTAGGGGATGAGGCAGAATGATTCATTTATGCTCACGTTGAAGCATAACCCTTGATAGATTTCACTTACACTCACACACATATACACAATCTGCTCTTTGGCTGTGATCAGGCATACACAAAATAAAACCCTATATTTCATACTCAAACAATCAAACACTCATGAAGAGTTGGACAGCAAGTACTGGCACTGGCCAGGCAGGCACCTAGATTGTGCTTAGAGTGATGCATACAGGTTTGCAGTACAGCAAAAATAACGTACATGAGAGGATACGGTGCGTCCAAAGATGGCATACTTATAGTGTCCGCTATTGTTTGTCTTGAGTATTATATCTCAGCTGAAAAGAAACGTTTAAGTTCAAATCAAATCTCACGGTAGAGCATGATCGGAAAGGTAAACAGTACAGAATTTCGGTATGTGGAATTGTTGGGGAGTTGGGATGGGGGCAACATGGCTGCCATGGTGTGACTACTGAACTAGCTTCAAAACATACAAAAAAATACAACATTACTTTGAGATATGACAAAAAGAAATCAGGCTGCATTAATACGTAATAGTACCTGCCTTGTACAAAGAATTCAAATAAAATGAAAACAAGTAATAAGGATACTTGTCTTATCAAAAATATGTAGCTTTGGTAAACAAGTTATGCAAAGGACCTGTCAGTGAACGTAATGTGATGAATCACAATGTGACGTTGAGGAATCGAGGGAGCATGTTCCTGGATAGAGACTGAAGACAGGGAGACGAGGAGAGGATGGTGGTGCGAGAGGAGCAGGAGACCTGGTTCCTCTCCGAAAGATCCTCTGTCCGCGCCCGTCGCGAAATAAAGTGATGTGGAACAGAGCCAGCAGAAGGAAGCGAGACTCAGAAACGGAACGAAAGCTACTTCCTTAACTGTCCCAAGCACCGAGTGAAGAGTTTCCGTGGTAATGTAGCAGCATCGTAATGGTCTGTGGAGGAGAGGCTCCCCCCTAAATGTGAAGGAGGTGGAAGACGGACTTATCCTCTTCTCCTTCCAGCAGTCTCGTCCCATCTGTCCGGAGCAGTGGAAGACCGTTGAGACGACAGCTTTGAAGCGTCACAGTGGAGAAGTGACGGGTGAAATACTTTGTGTCCCTTTCCTCCACTGGCTCTCTGTCTAACGAAGCCTTTCTTCTACAAGTAGGTTTGATCCAGGCATTGACAGGAAAAAAAAACAAACTGGGCTTCTGCCACTTGAAGCCATCTCCTTTCTGCCGTACATTCCTGCGCTTCCATCTCTCAACTTACTCTTATTCGTTTTCTCAGTGGTGAATTTCATTTCAGCGTTCCTCTCTTCCAACCTTTGCAAATCATTTATGTTATTCTTTCTCGCCGTTGCGTCTCGTGTTTCAGTCAACCTTCTCCACCTTCCCGATGATCTTCTCCTCGAAGATGGGCAGGATGGCATCATCATCTCGAACCTCCTCAAACACCACACCACAGTCAAACTCGTCGCTCACTTTCTTGAAGTAGAACCTGCGTGTGAACAAAACAGAACTGTCTCTCATTTCTTTGACCAGGAAATAAGAATTTAATCTGTATCATGACAGCACGCACAAAGTGGGTGAAGACATTGTTGCTTCATTTTGCACCCCTGTTCTCACCTGTAGTGGCCTTTTTTGGTAAGCAGCTCCTTGAACTGGCCTAAGGTCACTACGCGGCCTTTGACTGATGTTCGGTAGGGGATCGGCTCGCCGCAGAAGTAGTACGCAACCGTCATGTTCTCACACAGTTGACGCTTGCCAGACTTGTGCCTTGAGGAGAAGAGGCGGTGTTAACAAAAAAGAAAAAAAAAATCGGACCACTCAATACTCATGTTCAATCGTGGTCGTAAGCAGGCCTACCTCTGTTTGGCCTGCTGTATTGCATTCCTCCTTCGCTCCTCTTCGAGCCTCCTCCTAGCCTCCTCCAGCTGAGTGAGGGGGTTGGGGGCTGGGTTTGGGGGCATGGCCGGGTCCTGGATGAAGGGATGTGAAGGCTGAACGACCTGAGCGGACGATGAGCAGGGGATGTTCGAAGTGACCGAGGTGGGGTTGTTGCGGAGTTGTGCGGAGACCCAGGGGTGCACGGCCCCCGGTCGCTCCACTGAGGTCGGCCGGGGTGACTCGTTGCTGGTTCCTGTTCTTCTGGAGCCACTTGTGCTGCCACTAAAAAAAAAAAAAAAAAAAAAAAAAAAAGATCACGTTAGACCCTACACACACACACACACACACATCTCAAGTTGACACATTTTCCGTTCTGATTCTGTGAAGGTGGCATACACCTTGTTGTCATTCTCCTAGATATGTATTCCTTACCATCTGGTAATATAGAACTGAAATGTTGGACAAATTTCATATTTCGTTAAAGAAAGACTCTAAATTCTTCCATATATTACTTTATTATTAATCATATGTATGTTCTACTATGCATGAAAATTTTGAGGGACCAACTTGCTGGAGAATTTGCTTAAGATTAATAAAGAAATGAATTGATTTGGCTAGTTTCTAATTCAGTTTTTGGTATAAATAATGCTGTAGATATAATTAAGGGGCCCAGGCTCATCAGTCATTGGAGTTTCTTCATCTAACACATCAACTCTTTAGATTTCCTTCTCTCACCACACAGAATCTCTGACATCTCAAAGTCCTTTCTAAGACTTACAGTGGTCGATTTCCTGCAAACATTACACGCAAAAACAGCTAAATTTGTTAAAGATGTTGATGAACCTCATAACCTCTAATATTACTGTCCTTGCAATTGTTCAGAAAGAAAAATTACTCGGTTATCAGGGCGCTCTTTTGCTTCATACACTCATCACGTTTGCCAGGAAGAAGTGTGTGGAATGATCCCTCACCCATGTGAGCTCTTCTTGTGTCTGAGAGCCTCTCCCTCCATCATCCACTGCAGGATTTTCTGGTTTCTCTCCAGATCCTCGATTGGCACTTGAGCTTCCAGGCCTCGTCCGCTTTCGTCCCCTTTGCCCGATGTCTCCGCCTTCTTGCAGCTTCGACGTGACAGCGTGCTACCTTTGCTGCTGCAGAGTCGACACCAAATATGTACAAAGAAAACCGGTCATATGAATGCATGGCAGTGTAGCTGCACAGCAGCGAGTACGCAGTTACACGCATACAAACCCACCTGTAACCCATGCCTTCGAGAGTACTCGCGCCAGCGCCGTCAGCGTAGTTGCGGCTCCGTCCGGTGTACTGGCTGCCGGGGTCACCATTCCAGAGGAAGTTGCCGGGTGACCTAGAGTTCGCCTCTTCCTGCCCTTCTCTTCCTCTGTGGTGATAGAGTTGTTTGTGGTGATGCATACCTGAGGGTGGGGGGAAAATGAGAGTGATCGTGGCGGCTCCCAACCTCAAGGTGCTTTCTAGGATGGAGCAGGAACAGCTCTTCAACATTTAAACATTCAAACTCAATAAGATTTACATGCAGAGACCCAACATATCCCCCTTACGCGCTTACCTTTGACCCCAGCAGCAGGCATACTGTGACCGCCCAGTCTATGAGCAGGGTAGTGAGGGGGGCCGACCCCACCGTCGGGCGAACGCGACGACTTGGGGGGAGTGTGTCGGCCCGCTCCTCCTAAGGTGCTGTTTGTCGCCCCTGGCGACTGGCAGCCCGGCGTCTTCATCACGCGTTGCACGTGCTCATCCAAGATGGACTCTGGGTCGTCGTCGTGGCAATCCTCCAACGCAACCAGGCCGCCGTAGGTTGCAACTGTGGTGTTAGCAGTGGTCTCTGAGTAACGGGCACCATAAAGAGGCGGGAAAGACGAGGGGAGAGGGAGTGGTATGCTGTGGGAAGACATGGAGGTCACCACAGAGACGTCGGCATCGTCGCCCTCTTCCTCCTGTTGGGAATGACCAATATTTTTGTTATATTCCAAATCTTCCGCATGTGTCGTTGAGTTTTAAGAGCAAAATGTGTGCTATGCATCTTTCATACAAATCTTGCCACAGATTTTATTTCAAATTAAATTGTCATTACTTGACAAAAAGCATGGAGATGTGTGTGCATGCGCCAACACACATACACAACCACACGTGCACCAGCCTTCAACCCACCAGTCGGACTCTCTTCAGTCTCTCCTCCAGCCTTTCCTGAGCCTCCCTTTCTCTGAGAACCGTCTCCAGCCTGCTGATGAGCTCAGCTGCAAATCTCTCAGGTTCTACATGGATGTCCTTTGGCATGTGGTACGTGCGCTGTGTGGACAAGAACCAAACGTGTTACAAGCAGAATCCATCAACAATCGAAAATTGACACATTCAGATTTTGGCTTTGGTTGAAATAATATAAAACAAATGGCCAAATATGGCCACCGTTGTCAGCAATTAAAATAACAAACGCTGATTAAGCTGGCCAGACATGTTCTATGGTCGCAAGCATGTCTGTGTCTCCATTCTGAAGGCTGAGGAGTTGCCACACAGGTTTGGTGAGAGAAACTGAATTTGTGATGTGAACATACAAAATGAAAAAAACAACTCCATAACAACAGAGTTCGGCTCTTCGGTGCCCCGGTGAGGCTAATTACTACTTTCCTGGAGCCGCTGGATGGAAGGTGAAGCAGGCAAACAGCTCAGAAAAACACCTCCACATGCCACAGTGAAAGTCCTACCATCTCCTATTGCAGTGTTGTGTACATAGCCTCTCTCGTGACCCTTTTGTGCGTGACTACTGGAGGCTGATGAGTTAATATGCGGCGCCTCTGCTCTACGGTAACCATGATTCAAAATAATTGGTCGATAATTTTTTAAAACATTACTCGTGCATTAGAGAGTTTCTGAGAAACTGGGAACATAATTGTTGTACTAACCGACGGGAGGATCTTGTACACCTCATCAATATGAACTGAGCAAGTACACATAAGCAACCGTTGCGTGCAAATCAACAGTTAATAATGTGTTAAATTGTATATGATCTGGCTCCGTTATTGGCTTGATTCATTTGTTAATTTCATTGTGATCATATTTAAGTATAGTTGTCTACGTTGCTTACAAGTAAATATATTCTAAGCATTTCCATTTTTTTAAAAACAGCTGGTCTTGAAACAATTTTTGAAAACATCAATTTCATTCTTCCCATCAGTTTCTCTTGCTGCAGAGGTTTCTTACTGTGTATTACTCGTGAATCTATACAAAAGCTTAACTGGAAAAGAGTTTAAGCCGAGCACAGCATTTGCACGGCCGAATAATAATGAGGCAACATGCAGACCAAATCCTGGAAGTTGCGCAAAGATGATCAGAACAACAAACAAAAAAAATGTTTTGCATTGTTGTTTCGCTTCAACAGTATTCTGTATTGTAAACACCTGCATTATTAGGATACCATTTCCTGCTACAGCGGAGTTTTCAGATTAATGATGCAAAAAATATCCTCATACTCTAAACAACGACTGTATTAACGTCGGTGGTTCGTGAGACACTTGTTGCAGCGAAAGCAATTATTTGATATGGTGGCTTACAAACGCGGTTGGGCCTGCACAGGCCAGGGTTTTTCGCTCTGGATGACTTACAGGTATATGAGGTAGCGGCACGTGTCCATTGGCTTTGGCACTTTCATGCATCTCCTTACGATGCTGCTTTCGATATCTGTACGGAGGAATACCATCTCTGCACAGAGACAGCAACAGACGAGAAACAGTCACTGCATGCTCTCTCTTTTGTGAGATGGGTGAAGAATCCAATAAAGGACTGCGTGCACTTGTGAGTGACTTACACACTGCTGTCGGTCAAAGAAAGCGTGTCTGCGTCGCTTGACATGCTCTGCTGCTCGCTGTCATTGGCACTGGTTGCTGGGGCGCGGGCGTAACCCATGTTGGCGTAGTACGGGTTAACTGGCTCTCTCCACGGCCTGAGCATCGAAACAGAGTTCGCACATAAGTGTTGGCAAACGTGATCATGTTTAGAAATCTGGTGATGTGGATAACTGGTTAATATATTCAACTCTGTTTTGATTATATTCCTCAGTAATTTTGGTATGTCATTTTGCTGGCATGCTCTGCTGTTAGCAATTACCAGGCATTTTCAGGGAGAGTAGTTCATTACCAATGTTGTTGCACATTCAGAAAGAAAGAATGGGTATACACAGCAACACATCATTTCCAACCCAACGTTTCAGTTTGTTGTTCAATCTCAAGAACAATTTCACCAATTTTTTGAATTCATACTTCAACAACTACAAAGAACAGGACCTCATTGAATACTGTGCTGTCTATTCTACAGCACAAACAATTCAAAACATTTAATTTTGGGTATTATATCTGCTTTTGAGTGTCTTCAGTAAATCTCCACAATGCTCTGTCATCTGCGTCACATTACCAACATTGATATTTCCGGGTTAAGTGTTGTGAAATAAATTGGGATGGTTTTTGAGCCATTGTTGAATTACTTTTTCACGCAACACATTGCAATCGATATGTTTTCATAGAAAAACTGTCAGATAGTCTGGATAGCTGGGCACAGGCTCCACTAGGCATTCAAAGGCTGGCTGATAATTTGACAATCAAACACCAAATGTGCCTAGAATACCAAAAAATGCATGATCAGTGATCTAATATACATGGTTTCACCTGTCAAAACGAGAATAATTACTATCTTTTCTGTGATGTAACCAGTCTTCCAACATGCACGTAGACACACTACTAGACGCAGACATACAGTACACACAGACCTGTACTCCCTGCTATCCTGTCTCCTCCGACTGGCCGAGGTTCTCTGCGGCACCGTCTGCATCAGCAAGCTGTGAGTCAGCCTGTCAGCTGGTGTCTCTCCCCGTTCCTCCTCATTCTTCGTCTCCTCCACTTCTCTTCCGCCTCCTCCACATCTAATGTTTGAAAGAATTTGTAAAGATGTCAAATTCATACTGCGCCAGGTACCTCTATAATGTTTCATTTGCATCATTCCAGAGACAATAAATGCCTTCTGCGACAAGGATGACCTGGCAGGCTGCTGGACGAACAGGGAGTCTCAAGGTCATCTTACCTCCACTCTTCGTCCTCGGCGAGGGTGGGTAAGTATCCTGGCACAGGCTTGGCTGGTCCAGAGGAGGGGCTCTGATCGCTGGGGTTAGGCTTGGGGCTTTCTCCTCCTGTGCGGGTGTATTCAAGGTACAGATCCGACTTCAGGAACAAGGGGTAGGTGTTCTCCTCCATTGTGGCCTGGATCTCTGTCTGGGCCTGGACGACACATGGACATCGACTTGTCAGGTAACCATGTTTGGTGCAGACTTATTCTTTGCATGTACTGTATAAATCGTCATAGCCCGTCTCAAAGCTCAGCTTGGACCAAAATCCATCAACCCAAGCAGAACAGGACACCAGATAGACACTAAGTGACCACTGCAGCTATGACAAAGACAAACACAGAAACCACATCAGTCTCTGACCATCTCTCATCCAGACTAAGAAGAGTAATAATGCAGGGTGAGACGACTAATGTGTTCATGTCAATGCCCAAACGGTGGTTTTGGAAAATGTCACCATGAATTTAGTCATAGATCTGATTTTCCATTAATTGACAATTTCAGATTAGTAGCATTGCCAACAATGACGCAAGAGAACAAGACACAAAAACTGTGGTAAATTTGCATTAAATCTTCAGCACAAGGCTGCCACGCTGAAACCTGAGTAACTAGATGGTTGCATTAAAGGTGAGATTTAAAATAGTTCTATTGTCTAGCAATGCATGATCACCAAATATTGGACGGACACACACACACACACACACACAGACACACAAAATCTGGGACCAACTATCTCAACACCCGCATAGCTTTTGAACCATCAGTTCATAGTGCACAAATTGGAGATTATTACAACTTCATTAATCCTGAATAGATAAAACACATTGTGCAACCTCATAGCATTCTAGACGAAACGCAAAAATATTATTCAAAGAGGCAATGAAAATATTTCAAGTTGTAAAAGTAACAACTTGAAATAATTTGGTGGGGAAAAAGTCCAGTGTTGTGGAATTTCAAACAGAAGTTGCCAAAAACATTTTGAAACTTGTGTGTGTGGTCATGCTGACCCCCTCAACGTCATATACAGTATGTTGTAAGCATGATAAAATACTGCGCAAATAATACAGACAAACATAATTCCCCACTGATAGATAAATAAACATAAAAGTTAGATTTCATATTTCCATAAGCGCAATTGTTTTGGACAATCAGTTAGAGAGCCCTTAAAGACAATTGGATGCACATCCACTAAATCGTCACCTGTTCAAACATGGCAGGGTCCAGATGAGGCCTCCCCACGCTGTCCCTGATGAAGCTTTTGGTGGCCGGCTTGATTTGCCTGGAGACGATCCCACTTCCATCTACAATGTATTTCCTGTAGATGGCTTTGGCCAGCTTGGGCATCTTCTCTTGGCTGGTCTGCCTGAACCCCGAGCAGGCGAACCAGAAGTCCAGGAGGTCGGCGCATCCTTCCTGACAGAGGAAATTACGGAACAGCTGGATGCCTTCCTGGTCATCGAGGAGGGAGTGAAGAGACTCGGCCCACTTCAGGTACGGCGGCGTCGGTGAAGCCGAGCCTTCCGGCTCATAACCCAGATCGAGGTCGGGGCGTCGTGGGGTGGCGGAGGATGAGGATGGCGTGTAGCTTAACTCGGCCATTTTAGACGACAGAGACGACGGAGGGTACGAGGGTGGCTGAGAGAGGATGTTTGGACGGGCGGTGGCTGACTGGACCGGGGGGTCCACGTCAGTTCCCTCCTCACCGGGAACCGGGGGTCTTGGAGCATCTTCTGTGAAATGGTTTGGGCCACCGAGGGCGGTCGTGACGCCGCCGCCACCCCGGTACCCTATGCCGTGTAATTCTCTGACAACACTCATGTCTCTGATTGCACAAAGCAGAGGTCAGATCTTCATCCCGAGCACTGGTCCTCTTGGCAAACGAGTCTCCCTGTAGAGGAGAAAAGGTGACAAACATAAGTATATTCATTCAACTGCATCACCTTATTTTTACTTCAGTTGACCTTAAATGCCCACGCAAAGCACTTGACAACATATAAAATCGTATCATCGTGATGTTGACGAAGGGAGGACTACTTCGAAGTACACACCTGGAATTGAAACCACTGCCATCGCAATTCCTAGAAAGATAGCATAAAGAAAGCTTACGCTACCAAGATGCGTTGCCTGGCTAACGAGAAACCATCTGAATTTAAATCACTGCAAATGAAGCGCGATGTATCCCAGTAGCAAAGCTCGCCTACAGCAAAATCCTCGTATCTTGTACACTTCGGCCGACGAAACCTTTGAAGCCGCGAAAGTGTCGCTGTTAGCCAAGAGTTCGCCAGGGAACTTTTGCGGTCGGCTTAACAAACAGCTAGCCGAGAAGAACTTTAAAGTGTTACCGGCTGCCAAAACAAACTTAATTTTCTAATCCGTCGGCGCAAACTCTTTGCTGAACAAACACCGCGTATGACCAGGCTAACAATACGAGCTAGCTTGCTTTGTAGCAATTCCAGCAGCGATGCCAAAGCTTTGAAGTGAGAATCTCATTCATCTTGGCCTGCAAAGACGGTGGGGGGATGGGTAGAGAAACAAACTCTCCAAGCACACAAGACGGGCCTACGAGCTGGTTACCGTAACATCACCCGCTCCCCGCATTTACCGCCACAGTGCAAGGCGCTACGTCAGAGAATTAAAAGTCGGGAACCGACGTGCGTGTGGATTTTAAACCAAACGGGCCGATGTGAGATCAAAACAAACACTAGAAAGCGAGTGCACGTTTCCCCCACTCTGCAAGCCTTGCAGCGCCCCCTAAGCTAGTTTGGGTTAGCTTAGCAAAGGCTAAGGTGCGTAAAACGTCCCGTGTTCAACACAAAACTCTGCGTCCTACCGTCTCTGAAAGCCCGATCCCCGCGATCCACTGCATTGGGGATTCCGGCGCTAAGTGTGTGTACTCCAAAACGCAGCATAGGGATGGTTTCTGGTGTTAGATGTGAGCGAAAATCCTGCCGTCGCCTTGCCCTTAACTCCCCATGGTGGCTGGTTTTTGTGGGCAATAATACGGAGCACACGGCGGATACGTGCGCGCCCGCCGACGCCGCCGTGCCTGTGAGCACGGCGGAGGAACCGAAATGTCCGTGTTCACTTTGCTCGCATGCCCGCTGTTGTTTTCCTCTCCCTTATTCCCAAAGCGAAAATATATGCAACGCTCCAAACAGAATAAAAGTTGTGATGATTTGTTTTTCTGCACGATTGTCACAGATTTTTGTCTTTTTGCGTTTATGAACACGAATTCATCAGCGTGGTGCGAATTCTGGATAAATTAGGAAAATGTCAAGCGAACGCAGTCCTGTCACAGTTTAAGACTTGTTACAAGTGGCAGAGAAGCACTTAGTCTCCCAAAGGTGGATTAATAAAGCATACCTGCCTCTGGAATTCTTTTGTAGGGTACAGTGAGATCGGAGCCAACAGCGCCTTCCTACGACAGAAAAAGGACATTACAAAGCAATATGTACTATTTCACATAGGATATAAAGTAATTGATGTAAAAGAACCCCCACGCAGTGGATAAATTGGAATCTAAGTTTCAAAATGATTTGCTACTAATGATACATTTCCAGCAAAAGAATCTGTTATATTATTGATTTGTCCTTTTCCCCTCAAAAAAAAGGAGAGGAAAGAAAGAAAGATGCGCCAGAGACGAAAAATCACAATCCTAACTAACTGAGTACTTACCTCACACAAAGAGTCGCATCAACCCAAATCTTATCCTCACTCAACTGCAAAAATTCCAAACGGTCTGACAAGCGGATTTTATCTGACAAAAATGCGCAAATCCTGCGAGAGATTGCGAAAATGGGTTACCTCACCGGTGACCAGGTGATCAGACTATCGCTCCGACCACAGCCGGCGGAGGAGTGACTGACAGGACAGAGGGAGCCGCCAGCTGAGCATCCTGCATGTCACCCGCCTGCTGTCACTCAGTCAGAGGCGTTGAGCTATACCACGGCATTAGAGGTGTGTGTGTGTGTGTGTGTGTGAAGGAGAGAGAGAGTGAGAGAGAAAGAGAGTGTGAGGGAGAGAAAGAGAGAGAGAGAGAGAGAGTGTGTGTGTGTGTGTTGAAGAGAGGGGGAGAGGGAGGGACAGAGGGAGAGAAAGAGAGAGAGAGAAAAAACAGGTTAGTCTGCATTTATATATTAATCTGATTGCATTGCTCATCTATAAATGGGCTCATCATAGCTTAATAAACATTATACAACATTCCGAAGTAGATTTTTACCTTCCACATGCCACATACACTGACACACACCGTTTACCCATATGATGGACATACAAATCACGTCTTTTGAGATGTCACTCATCACTTTATTTAATAGCTCTGGCAGGAGGTGTCATGGAATTCCATAAGTGATCCAATTTAGCCGGGTGCAGAGATAATACGCCCATAGGATATGTAATTACATGTTTAGCTGCCGCAACTATGCATTAGGAGAGCACGGCAGCAGAAACTTGGAGGCAGTTTCAAGACACACCTTTATCCACCAATCATACTCGGGGCGTTCAGTATTCTCAAGTGCATTGTTTTGCTTACAGGAGACAATTGTATCTTATAATTCTCCTGTTACAATCTAACTCTTGGATTATGTCTTACCGTGAAAGCCCTCCTCTCACCCCTGGCCCACTCGCGCAGGCTCATCTGGCCACTTGGAGGGTCTGGTGGCTCGAGTGACACCCAGATGTCTGTCCTTGGCTGTGTCCATCTCAGGATGGACGGCGTCTCCATACCAGTGTGTGGACCAGGGAGGGGTTGGTGTGGGTGTGGTGGCATCAGACAATGAAAATACTGCAGAGGAGACACAACTTGTGAGCATCCGCGTTTATCAGATTTGTGACAAATACGTATATGACTTAGACGGCACACAATTTGAGTTTAATCAGAATTAAGAATAATTTCAATTAATTCCAAATAAGGGCAAAAAAATGTTAACAGCATTCATGAAAAGCAACACTCTTGAAATATTTAGAGCTTCATGTTTCAAATTCAGCGTGACATTTTTAATTCATGTCCTCTCTATATCCTAAAGTCCACAGCACAGCTCACCTCCACACATGACTGGGTTTTTCTGACTGTTACAAATGACTGTAATGAATAATAAATACCTCCTTTTTATTTTTTAATTCAGCGGTACTCTATTAAATTGGTTTCTTTGTCATGATTTGGAGGTGGCTAAATAGCTCCTGCAAGTCTGAGTAGTTATTTCTTAAGGTGTACTTTGTGATTTCCATTTCAGCATCAGCATGATAGTGTAACACATGGTCCTCCCTCGATTATTTACACAGCACCGCCAGGCCATCTGAAGGTGTTTTAAACAGATAATCAGTG